>PVHP010015526.1:0-37320 GCA_004024765.1 Zapus hudsonius
GAGCGATTAGACAAGAACAAAACTGTATCCAAATTAGACAAGAAGTAAAATTATCTCTCTTTGTAGGTAGCTTAATTGTATATGCAGAAATGCTTAAATGACAGCAACAATGGTTAGATAAGAATTCCAAGAAACTGCGCTTATACAAGACTGACATTCACCATCTTGTATTCTTTGAGATTGTGTAATCAAGTGTGTTCATTTATGTTTATGATATAGTTTACAGAGGACATTTTTTTCCAGGTGGCGGATAACACCAGAGTATTTGTATTAAGGAAATATAAAGTCCATTAAGACTCATGATGAAGTTATGACACTTTTTAAAACCAATTTTGGTCTTTTTAAGATTTAATAAGATTGAAAATGCTAAAGGCACAGGGGGATGTCAAAAGGGATGGCTGCTGTTTCTCAAGAATAATTTTGATTTAATTTGATAGTTTAGTGTTTTTAAAGTTAACATAATCAAGTAATGGGCTTCATTATGACATTTTTGTCCGTACATCAATTTTATCATCTTCCTTCCACACTGTCTTCCTCCATTCCCCTTCCCCTCTTGCTGATCATCTCTCCCTGCTCCCCATACTCCACAGCCCTCTTCTGCTTTTATGTCCCATGTGGTCCATTACCATCTCTGATTTTCTCCACACTTTGCCTCCCTTAAGATCTCTTCTTTATCTCTTATGGTGTAATGGTTTGATCAGGGTGTCCCCCACAAACAAATGAATGTGTGCTGGATGATCAATCCTCAGCTGATGGCAGTTTTGATTTTACAACCTCGATGGAGCTGTGTTGTTGGGGCGGGCTTATGGGGGTTATAAGCCAGATTCCCCTTGCCAGTATTTGGCACACCTTCCTGCCACTGTTTGCAGTCCTGTTGCAGAGGTGATGTCCAGCCCTCTGCTCATGCCATCATTCTCCCTGCCAGGATGGAGTCTCTCCTTGAGTCCGTAAGCCTAATAAACCCATTCCTCCACTATTCCCTTATAGAGAGCATAGAGGGAACCTTAGATCTATGCATATAAATAAGGAGTGATAGAAATGCTATAAATAAAAGTAAATATGTCATTTCTCATATTTAACCTCTCATAAAATTTACTAAAATCTAAGTAATAAAATAGTTATACTATATTAAATACAATTTTGTACATTATATGTTTGTAATTTGTGAAAGCATCTATACAAAGTTCATGATGAATAGCATCAAACTTGGAGAAAATGATAAAATTCTTCTGTAAAGGTATAACTGATACATAATTCATGGTGATGGATTAATCTGTAAGAATACTCAGTACAAAAATATTAAACAAAGGAGTATGAGAAAAAAACAATTAAGAACATACAAAATGTGGATTAAAATGCAACAGTATCAATTATATTGAAATTATGTGATCATAATATACAAAAATTATCAGATTCACAAGCAAAATTAAAAGTCACTCTGTCTATATAAATTTCACATTAGATATTGTAACAGGAAACTTGGGGTTCCTTGCCAATACACCAACAAATATAGAGTACCCAGATTCTTGTCATATAAATTTAAAGAATTAAAATTATAGACCACCAGAGGGTAAGGTTTAGAGGGGATTTCTTAGATTAAGAGGAGGAGAGGAGAAAGTACAGAGAGCCCCCAACATGAATAAGGAAAAAAGCCTATGAGGGGGATGCCCCTCTTGCCAAGACAGCCTACCAGAACCAGGAGGTCTCTGCTGGCCATCCAAGCAAGAGGAAGAAGGGCAGAATCTGCCTGTTTCAGATGAGTATATCCTCTGGCTCAAGTGAGCCAGAGAGACAGACCAATCATGCGTCCAGGATTAGGTTTGACTTTTAGTGAAAGAGAACCTCCTCTCTAGGGAGGGGCTCAGGTTGTCTTTTTGGAAAACAGGTTACGTCCAAGGGAATTCCTGCTCTTTACTTTAGGGGTCCCAGTCACCCTAAACTATCACAACTCTCCCTCTGAAGAAGTAACCCTAACTGCCGTTAGGTAATTGGGGTGAAGAATCATTCTAATTGATTAGAGCTGAGTGAAGTCATTGGGTGTGGCAATTGGGGAAACTTCTCCAGTGAGACTATTAGGGGATATTGTGTATTGGTGAAGTGTAGGAAGAGAGTCCCAGAAGAAAATGTTGGGGAGAGAGAACAGAAGCAAAGAGGTAAGGGGAAGTGGGCATTCCCTTGGAATAGGGTTTCCATGCTGGTAGACTTCTAGGCCATGGAGAATATCTGAGGAAACCCAGGCAGATAAGAGTTACATTCTCCCAAGACCATGTGAGCATGAGCTGATTGAGATCCATTCTCAGAACTGTTCACAGAGTGGCACAGTAGTGTGTCTGACATGGTCCAAATCTGTTTATGTATGGTTGGTAAAGCAGATAAAATATTAACAGAGTTATTGGGAACATATATACACTACATTTGACCTTGATAATGGCAAATAATATAGCATCCTGAGCTGTGATAAGCATGCCTAAGCCATGTGGTTTTGTATAATAACTAACCATCTTGATATCTATGATTATTTTTCCTTATTATAGATCTAGAACTAGTAGAGAAGGGGCCAACCTGTCTTAAGGCCTATTCTGTTTTCCGTTTTGGAAAGGTCTTATGTAACTCTATATTTTTGGTTACACATTTCTTTCTGAGTATTTAAGATTAAGTAGACAGCCAAAAATCAATCATATATTTTTAGTTGTCATTAGTGGCTTTCGACAAGAGATTTTAGGGACCTGGGAGGAGCACCGTGGCTTCTCTAGCACTGAGTATTGTGGGTCATGCATCAAGGCTGTGCTGACCATGTGGCCTTCCCCCTTTGGGAAGCCTGGAGGACTATTGTTCCTTAGCTGTGATTCTCCTGCCTCAGACTATACACCCATTTCTGTTTTTGTGTCTCCATGTCCTCCATAAACAGAAAGACAGGTGACTTACCAGAGGGCCAGTGTCCCAACCAGTAGCCTTGTGACCTATGAGCCGAGGCCAAAACACTGGACTTTTTAGTGCCAATCATTTTAATTGTCTTTGGCTTCTACATAGGCAGTTAGAACACTAGAGTCTAAGCCTTGGAAAATTGATCAGTCCTGCAACTCCTGGTACCAGTCACCAGCTCCTTCCCTCACTGAACTATTGACCAAAGTGACCCATGAGGTCCCAAAAGCAAGACGGGATTCTGTCAAAGCTCTTGAATGCCCACCCCAGGCTTGAGGTAGGATCTCTTTGCTGAATAAACCACAGAAAACCATCTATCAGCATTAAGAGACCCTGCAAGGTAGCCATCCCCCAAATGGTGGTTAGTGTAGTGCTGGAAGGCATTGCACAAGCTGCCAGGGGAATCTGGTCAACAATAGTTGCAGTAAACAGAGATCACTGATGTGAAACACAGTCTGCCACCGTGAGTAGGCTGAACACACTTCCTACTGGGAGAGAACAGCAAGCCAAGACATGAGCACTTGTGCAATGGAGGAGCCAAAGCCTGGGGGAGGAAATCAACAGCTTTAAATTTGGCCAAGTAATCCACTCAGTGAGGGGGAGCCCTTAACTGGAACTGGAGAGTCTTCAAAATGCAATAGGAACCAAAATCTTGGGACCCCAAAGAGAAATGCACTTTACAAGTGATTTACAAAGAGGCTACTCACAATAGAATCTAGCCAATTCAGAAATATGTATCTCAGTTAACCTATACTGATCTCACTCTCCAATGGAGATTCTGTTTGTATCTTTCAGAATGCAGTGAGAGAGCTGTGGCTCATCCAACCAAGGAACTGCAGGCCGATAGCTGCCATCCTGGCAAGAGATGAGCCACCCCAGACCTACCATGGAGGATCCACATGGTACCCTGCAGAGAGCGGTGGGATAAGCAAGAGACCCATAACCACAGCCAATCAGTCAACCCAGGATAAGCCAGCGAGACAGACATCAACGATCTTCAACACAACCTAAAGCAGAAGTACAGAGGCCCCTAAGACCTCAACAACAAAGCAGCCTTAATACTCACCCACCATGACTCAGGGAACTGAGTGGAAAGATTGTAAGAGCCATGGTCAGGGAGAATATCCAGGGACATGACCCCTCCCTCAGTAACAACATGCAAAGCAGGGGGGTGGAACTGGGTTGACTCCTAGGCTATCCATAACCCCCTACCCCATGGACTGATCCAGACTTCCCATGGAGAAGGATACCCAGCTGATTGGGGACAGGGAAGAGGGAAATTGGGGAACTGGGGATACCAACTGATTATTTGCTCACTCAATGTATCTAATTATGGATAATAAAGAAAAAAAAAGAAAGGAAGTCACACCAACCTTGACAGGTAGATGTAGAACATCTGATTAGTGAAACATAGCTAGTTAAAGAGTGGAATAAACTTTGTAATTTATTTTTGTCTAATCTTTAAGTTTAGTTGTCCTGGGACAGTATAGGCCATAACTGAAGTATGGGAGATAGACACATCTTATTCTTAAATATCTAATAGCTATAAATACAGGCAGAACATATCATTAGTCCTGAAAACATGATTTTTATCAACAAATCTGAACAAATTGATCTAGCGTGGAAATCATCAGGAAAAGACAGTAAAAGAAAATATATCAATTACCCAGGAAAGGCTGGAAACTCAGCCCCAGAGGCTGAAATCATTTTCCTCAGATGAAGACCATTGTTTGAGCTTGCGTCTGTACCCCGAAGGAGGAAATATATCTTAAGAGTTAATTTATTTATAAGCAATAAACTTGAGATACCAGAAATATATTTTTGTTGTTGTTTAAATAAAATCTTGAACAAGACTATGATTACCCACAATGTAGCAGAACCTGGTTATTGTTGAACTAAAACTGCTGATTTCTTATATAACCCTTGATGAATCTGTTTTGAAAGAGAAAATACTGTTTAACAACTAATGTTGTTAGCTTAATCTTGTATAGTAATTAATCTGATGTACAGCAGAAATCTTGTTAACATAAATCAATTTTATAATTTACCCATTTTTTGATAAAGCTTCAGCAAGCTATCCCAATGTATTTTACCGAACAGGAAGATAAAAGCCACAATGACTGAAATTAAATCATTTAAATTTACACGATAAACGTAATGATGACCATTCAATATAATCAACATGAACAAATCAAAAACTATCTTTAACACCACAATGTTTTTAAGTTTTAGAAACTTATCTTAGAAAGTTAATCACTAGTAAATGAGCCTTTATCTTAAAAACACAGTTTTCCCAATAGTTAACACCTTGACAAATAAAGAAACATAGCCAATTTGGCTGAGTAACCTTAAAAAGCCAGTTTAAAAATTTTTTTTTTCAACCATGAGAGAATTAGCATCAATGAGCTGTTTATGAGTGAACCTTCACCAACAGAGAAGCCTTATTTACTTTACTGAGAGTCTCAAAGCCAGTTTTTATAACCCTTAAACTATGAACAAATTAACATCAGTTGAATTCTTAGCCTTGACATCTTGAGGCTTGTATTGCTTCAGTCTATGAGACCTATTAGCTGGGGTTAGAGAGTCAGGGGTCACTGGGCCAGAGACTATAACTGGAGTGGAAGAGAGCTATTGCCAGTTTAGATGGTTTCATGAGTAAAAGAATAGTTGTGTCCAGTTACTTTTATTTATTTATTTTTCACCCTTCTCCTACCAAAAAAAAAAGAAGATAGGCTCTTAATGTAGTCTTAATTTGAATATCCCTGATGGCTAAAGATGTTGAACATTTAAAAAATATAAGAAAATAAAAATATATTGTTGACACTTAGTATTTCTTCTTTTAAGAACTCTGTTCATTTCCATGGTCCATTATTTGATTGGGTTGTTTGATTTTTATTGTTTAGAGGCAACTCATTTCTATCACACCTTCCAGGTTCAGGGAGAATTCCCAAAGAAGTGACAGAATGACCCTTAACTGGAACTGGGATCCATGGAAAAATTCTATGGGGACCAAGATCTTGGGCTCCTAGGCAAAATTCCCACTACTAGAGATCTACAGAGAGGCTACACCCATTAGGAGCTAGCCAAAATAGCAATGTTGTCTTACTTAACCTATATTGCTCTCACTCTCCAATGGAGATTCTGTTTGTATTTTTCAGAAGGCAGTAAGAGAGCCAGGGCAACCCAATTCCACCAAGAAGACATTGAATGATGGCTGACATCCTGGCAGAGACAAACCACCCCTGGCCTTCACACAGGTCCCAAATGAAACCTACAAGAAAGTAATGAGACAAACAGGAGACCAATCACCGCAGCAAGTCTGATAACCCATGAAAGGTCAATGGAGACAGACACCAATGACACCCAACACAACCCAGGGCAAAGGTCCAGAGATACTTAAGATCTCAACATCAAAGCAGACTCAAAACTCACCCACTATGACTCAGGGAACTGAGTGGAAGAGGGGGCAGAAAGATTGTAAGAGCCATGGTGGGGGAGAATATCCAGAGACATCGCCCCCCCTCAGCAACAATACAAACAAACAACAATACAAACAAAGGGGGAAGGAAAAAAAACAGTGAAAAACTGGCTACCTCTGGTGCAGTTCATATCCCCCTAACCCCAGTGGATAGGGGACATAGAGGAGGGAAACGGAGACACATTCACGAGATTTGCTCATACAATGTATATGCTTATTCATAATAAAGTATTTAAAAAAAAGAAACCAAAGCTAAATTAGACAAAATAAAAATCAAAAAGTTTACCTATTAGGTAACTCTGAAAGAGGACTTGAATTCATTATGTGTTATAAACTCCTAGATGTCATTAAGAAGAGAGATCCACTTACAAGAGCACAAAAAATCTGAATGCATCACAATATACCTATTTTGCCAGAATGGCCAGAATTAATACAAGCTGACTGTAGCAAGTTTGGACAAAGGCATGGAGCAGCTGAGGTAATTTCTGAAATTGCTGTAGGAAATGTGAAATGCTATGGCCACTGTTGAAAAGTAGTTTGAAGCTTTTAAAGAAGTTAAACATGTGACCTAGAAATTCATATCTTGTGGTCTACTCTGGAATAATGACAACAAATACCTCAAACAATTACCATGAGTGTCTGTTTAGAGCAATTTCATTCAAGATTGCCATGTTCTAGAAAAAAAAAGTCAAGTGGCCATAAACTGGTTAATATTGTGATACTACAAACAGCTGCTTAGCAATAAAAAAGGAGAAAACATAAACCCAGCAACATGAATGATTCCCCAAAAATGCTTAGTAAAGACTTAATAAAGTATTGAAAACTACTGACTGTGTAATTCCAAGTATGCAATATTCTGGAAAAGATGAAGCTATGGGATACCTTAAGGACACGTGAAATTGGATCACTTGTTTATGGCTACCTTAGGCAAATAAAGTCCTGTTCCGAATCCAAAAGTCCTGAAACGTTTTGCCAGGGGGGGGCACCATGAAAATTTTCTATAACTAGACTATAGTTTGGCTCAATAGTTATCTCAAGTCATTGAGTCTTACTTTACAATGAGGTATCTACTATCTTAAAATAAACCTCAATAAATATTTTAAAATAGTTTCAACTAGAGTAACATCACAGAAACATTCATTCTGTAATAAAATATTCACACTGTGCACACTTTCTAATCATATCAGGTTCTTAGTAGTGCAAAAAACAAGACTACCGAGCCCAGTGTGGTGGTGTATGTCTTTAATCCCACCTCTTGGAAGGCAGAGTTAGGAAGATTGCCATGAGTTCAAGGCCATCCTGAGACTACATAATGAATTCCAGGTCAGCCTGGGCTAGAGTGATAAACAAAAAAAACAAACAAAAATAAAAGTAAAACTACCTTCAAGAAATTTACAGTCCAGCAAAGAAGTCAGGATTATTTTATATGAAACGATAAATTCATTAAGAGCTATTTGAACACTTTCTATACCCCAGTGGTTTCCTAAGTGCTTGACAATATAAATCAAGATGAAGACACACACACACACACACACACACACACACACACACACACACACACACACACAAAACTACAGTGTTAAGGCTGCTATAACAAAACGTCATTGACTAGCTTAAAAATGAATATTATTTATTTATTTTCATAGTTAGAGGCTGGAAAACAAAGGTCAAGGTCTCGACAAGGCTGTGAGGAAAGGCTCTATCATAGGCTTTTCTCCTTGGCTTTCAGAGCACAACCCTACTGGTCACATGATCATATATATAGTTAGTTCTCTGTGCAGAGGTATCCTGGCACCTCCTGTGTCTACATTTCCTTTTTTTCTTATAACAACACCAGTCAAACTGGATTTAAGCTAAGATAATGATCTCATTATTTTAAGGTAGGGTCTCATTCTAGCCCAGGCTGACCTGTAATTCACTATGTAGTCTCAGGTGGCCTTGAACTCACTGAGATCCTCCTACCTCTGCTTCCCAAGTGCTGGGATTAAAGGCATGAGTCACTAAACCCAGCTTTAATGAACTCGTTTGAACTGAACAGGATCTTTATAGATACTCTATACAACCATGGACACATTAAAGTCCTAGATGTTAGGTGTTTAACATGTAAACATGGGGGTATGAAACAGTCTTTAATATATGAACATGGGGAGTGAGGCAATTCAAACCATAACAGTTTTATATCCTTTTGTCCTCACTAACATTAAATGAGGTGATTATTATAATCATTTCAAAGACAAAGAAGCTGAGGTTTGAGACATTAAGAAATACTTAACAACCATTCTTATAGATTTGCAAAGATCTGTAGCCATAAACAGAAATTTTCCAAGAGATGATATGCAAACAGTCAGCAGGACAGTGCAAATCAATACTAAAGTGAGCTATCATCTCACAAAATAAGAATGCCATCAATAAAAAGCCAAAAGGCAAAGGTCCTGGCAAGGATGTGGAGAAGGGCTTACAAATTGTTATAGCCATTATGTGAACCATTTCTCAGGTTTGACCAAAAATTAAAACTCAGATGATCATATGACCCAGCCATCCCACTGTGATGGTTTGAATATAAACATATGTCTCCCATAGTCTGAGGTATTTTTGATTAAGTTTCCTATCTAGTCTTCAGCAGGTGTGGTCCTGCTGGAAGAGGTGTGTCACCAGGAGTGGATCTTGAGTCCAGCCGAACTAGGTGTGTCTGTGATGAGCCAGTTTGAACAGCTGGCTGTTCGTGCTTGTGGTGTTGGTGTTGGGCTTTTTCTCTCTGCTATGAAAGTATGCTAATGTATGTTGAAGCGAGCCAGCTTCCTCCACCATGATGAAGCTTGCGCTAGAATCGTTAAGCCTGAAATAAACCCTTTCCTCTCAAAAGCTACTTCTGTTTGGATGTTTGTCCCAGCAGGAGTATGTGACTGTCACACCCATTCTTGGGCGTATATCCACAGGGAATGAAACCATTATGTTCAGAAGATCTACATTCTTCTGTTTGTTCCATCACTGTTCATAATCGTTCAGAAATGAAGCCATCTACGTATCTATCGACTGGAGAATGAAGCTCTGCCATTTGCAGTTAACATGGATGGAAGAATAAAAGAAGCCTGGCAAAAAAGATTACCATTAGATGATCTCATTCATGTGTGTAATCTAAAAGAAGATGAAAGTCCGATTGCCAGAGGCTGAGGGAGTTATCGAGGGCTGGGGAAAGGTTAGTGGATATGTTCTCCATTATGGTTAGTTAACAGTGGGAAGATCTAGTGTGTTAGTGCACAGTAAAGTGACGCTGGACCCCAAAGTAGTATAGATATCAAAAGGTAGACAAATGTAGACAGTTTTCTCCATAGATAATATCTGTTTGTGGAGGAAGATACATTTAACCTGATTTAAACATTACCCAGTGTGTACAGATATTGAAACGTTACATAGTGGCCCATTACTACTGTTTTGTATGATTGTTATGTCAGTTTACAATGCATATTTAAATAAAAGTAACAATTAAAACAAAATTGATTCTATTTCTTTTCAAGAATAGAAAGGAAGAAAGAGAGAGAGACAGAGAGAGAGAAGAAAAAAAGGAGGGAGGGAAGGAGAGAAAGAGAGAGAATGAATGGGTAAACCAGAGCCTGTAGTCCCTGCAAGTGAATCCCAAATGCCTGTACCACTTCATGCATCTGGCTTTATGTGGGTACTGGGGAATCGAACTTGGGTTATTATGCTTTGTGGGCAAGTACCTTAACCTCTGAGTAAGCCTGTCATGGTTTGATCCAGGTGTCCCCCACAAACAATTGAATGTGTTCTGATCCTCAGCTGATGGCAATTCGGGAATTAGAACCTCACTAGAGCTGTGTTGTTGGGGTGGGTTTATGGGGGTTATAAGCCAGCTCCCCCTTGCCAGTATTTGGCACACCTTCCTGCCGCTGTTTGCAGTGCTGTGGCAGAGGTGATGTCCAGCCCTCTGCTCATGCCATCGTTTTCCCTGCCAGGATGGAGTCTCCCCTCACATCCGAAAGCCAAATAAACCCATTCCTCTACAAGCCGCCTTTGCTTGGGTTCTATCTGCGCAGCAACAAGAAAGCTGACCGCAACAGTTTTGGTACCAGGACGTGGGGTCATCTGTTGCTGCTAGAACCCTGATCTTGTGGCTTTGTCTTCTGGAAGTGATCTACAGGAGGAATGTGGAAGGATTTGAAATCTCGGGCTAGGAGATGCCTCGCAGTGTTGTGATTACAGCTTCATGATCATTCTGGTCAGAATTGAAAGACCTGAATGTAATGAGAACTATGGACTGTGAGATTTGGCTTATGAGGGTGAGAAAGAACTTTGTCAGGACTGTGCCAGAAGCAGTTTGCATGAGAGGCTTACTGTGTTCTGCCTGCCAGTGTCCTGGAAACCTGTGCGGGGTTGTCTTAAGTAAAGATGGACTGGTGTGAGCAGATGGAGATGGCACAGAAACAAAGCCCAAAACAAATTTTATTCTTATTAGCACTTTTCTTTCAAACTTTCAGTGGGAATTATGAAAGGCCATTCTTAAATGACAGCTTTCCTTAAGTGCAATGTGATGTACATTCAGTGAGGAATGTTAGAGGAACGTAGTCAATGGGCATTATTGTAAATTAGATAGAAGAAAAATCTAACAAGGAAGGCTTGCTATTTTATGTTTTAAGGAGAGGTTCTTCAAAAGCAGAACAAAATGGGCTGTGATATTATCATGTGTGAGTTTTAAATATGCACAAATGAATGGATTGAGCCTTTACTAACTCAGATTAATTAAGCATGTTTCTTGGCATTGAGAAACATGAAAAAAAAGCAGAAGCAAAACATTCCATAGTTGGCTTTTTTGGATCTAGAATAATGCAGTCCTCATTGCAATCAGAGCTCTGCCTTCAACAAGCCATTCCAGGCAGATTTGTTACCATCAATAAAACATTGTTGGTAAGTGATCAAATACAGAATATCTGCACTAAATGTTTAAAACACAAGCATTTTACACCATTACTTACCTATAAGGACAGTTGCCATATGTTTTTGAAATTCATCAGACATATTATTCCTAATTTTTTTAAAAGAGACACTCATGCTATTGCTTATGATGGCCTCAAATTTATGACAATTCTCCTGCTTCAGCCTCCTAAGTTCTAGGAGTTGCAGTGTGAGCCACCGTCTAGGGCTCTCCTTAGATTTTATTTTTTGGGTTTTTTTTTGAGGTAGGGTCTCTAGCCCAGGCTGACATGGAATTCATTATGTAGTTTCAGGTGGCCTCAAACTCCTGGTGATCCTCTTAGCTCTGCCTTCTGAGTGCTGGGATTAAAGGCGTGCACCACCATGCCTGGCTCTTAGTTTTTGATACAGAAACCATGTAGGGGTAAAAACCATAAATGTTCACAGATACACCAAAACTTGGATTCCAGTCCGGAAGCCAAACTTTCTTCTACCAGAGCTGTCCTCACTACATGCTTCAAAGATTCAATGAAAGAGTCATGGTATCCATGACAGAGCATGTTTATAATTCTGTGGGTTCTGGTGGCATTTTTAGAACTCAAACACTGCTCAACATTGTTTCCTGATGCTCTGGGAAACACCACATATATTTCTCTTACTTCGATGTGGACAGCAACACAGGTAACCCTAAAAGCAAGAGAAGTAATTTTTCCACATACTTTTACTATTATTAAATCTATTTTTTCAAATTATTTTTCTTATTCCTACTAAATACCTGGTACAGTAGGACAGAAAACAGTGTATTTACTTATAGAAAATTACTCCTTTATGATGAGGCATAAGGCTTATGCATATGTACAAAAGTTCTAGAATGTAAAACTGAATTCAGAGGACACTTGTTCTTTATTTAAGGTTTCTATACTGGTGGTGGTTGGGGCACTAAAGGCACAATACAGTTAAGTTACTACTTTAGCAAAGAGAGGGAAATGGAGAAAAAGATTTCATTTTTATCCTGTCAAAAATGGGCTTTTGAAATAATCTCATAACTTGCCCAGCTGAGGGGCAAAGCCCTGGAATTATCCAAACTAACCCAACAAGCTGCCTCTAGGATCAGAGACTGAGAGATAGGTAGCTAACACTTTGGGGTCATTTACCCAAGAGTGGACTAACTGTTAGTTATAGCAGGCCCTGGGAGAAGGTAACTAACCCTTGGAGTTACCAAAGCATGGGCTAGATGCCGCTAGCAGCAAGCCCAAGAAAAAAGAAACTGAACCATGAAGCTGTTTATACCAAGGGTGAACTGCTGAATCAGCCATTGTACTGTTCTGATTGATGTTCCTTCGGCTGTAGCTTTTTATTTGATAGTAAAAAAACAATATGTGAAGAAATAGTATTACATCCGTTAAAGACAAGGGACTTTTGACTTTGAATATACCTTAAACATTTGTTAAAGGAAGGGATTTAACGGTATGACCTGCTGGACTCTGTTGATCTAGAACACACACACACACAGCTCACAGATGTAATCACAAAAGCTCACTTGTTGTTTTCAATGGATCTGTGGCAGTTCTGTGGGCAATTCGTTAATGACCCTGTTGTCAGCACTTCTTACACATTGATCTTTGTTCTGGATCCAGAGTCTAACCAGACTCTTGAGGAAGCGCAAGACCCTTATCTAAGGGTCATCTGGGAGTAAAAAGGGACCCTTGCTCCCCTTCTTCTGTACCTGCTGAACTTCTGCAACATGTCAGATGCTGGAGCCCAGTTATGCATATGCCATGCGTGTGCAGGTGGACAACAATCTTGTTAGGATTAAATAAGGAAAAATAATAAAGCAGCTAGCAGCAAGCCTGAGGCAGTATAGGCAGTCCATACATGATTTTTTTTTTTTTGAGGTAGGGTCTAGATCTAGCCCAGGCTGACCTGGAATTCACTATGTCGTTTCTCCTGCTTCTCCAGTGCTGGGATTAAAGGAATGCAAACCATGCCTGGCTCATACGTGGTTTCTTAGTTCTTTCCTTCCTTGTCTATGATGGTTTCATGATCTTTATAGATGAGGGGACTTAAGTAATAAAATAATTGGGTTTGCTCTTAATCTGACATCATCACAATATCACTGAAAACTAAACAAGAAATAAATCATGTCAAACTCTAAAATGTTGGGGGTAAATTATACTATTTATCATTACCAAAATTAAATGCATATAATCCAGTAAGAGTAGAAATTAAATGAAACCCTCCTGGTTGTTCTTCAGACAGATACATGAATAATTCTCATTCACTTGTAAAGATGGCACTGATATTTGTCTGGCTGATTTTTTTTCCCTTTCTGACCATCACTAAAGGCGTCTAGCTTCAGGGAACGTATGGTCAATGAAGTTATGGAGAGTCCCATCTCCTGAGGACCTCTGGGTGAGGAACTTGTCACACTCTCGGTATGGAACTTTATAAAATATGGAACTAGGCTGAGAACATCAAAAATTAGAGTGGCAACTAACACGAGTCTCTATGTGCTCCTTAAAGGAAATATTCTCTTTAGGAGCAGCTGGGAACACGCTCATGATGATATATTTTATGAGGAATGCCAGAGGCATCTTTTGAGCCTCATAAGTCACAAAGTAGCACTCGGTTACTTCTCAAGGGCTTTACATCTGAGTTAATATAATTGAGACATAAAAATATAAGTATTTTCAAATAATACTTCCTAAGGTCATCGCAAAGATCATTTTTTCCAGAAAAATACCCCTGAGCATCCGTGAAATCGTTTCAAATGTAAACTTATTTCAAAGGCGAGGAGCATGGAAGAGCTGTGAAGAGCGATATAAATTCATAGCTAATGTGTGCATGGCACTGCCTTCAAAGCAAAGAACTCACAAGGCTTGTTCCTCACTCTTTATTACCAAGGAAGAGTTATTGATATTATCTTTGATTCAACACTAAATAATTCAATAGATCATTTCTTTCAAAAAAAAAGTAGGTGAGTAGGCATTGTAAGATGCTTGTGGAAATGAAGAGAAAATTGAAAATGCACCCTCTTCCCCTGGGCTTACAGGGAGGATGAGAGGCAAACATAAATACAAGCACACACAGGGTACACTGGGTCCAGGGTAAGTGCTTACAGAGCCTTAAATGTGCCTTGGAATGGTAAGGCGGGAAAACCAAATCTCAGCTCTGCTTTCTGGGGTCTGCCAAGGTGCGGGAAGCTAGACTAGACCTGGGTCTGCTGAAAAATTATTCTTTTACTCCCAGATGACCCTTAGATATATTCCTTGTCTTCACACAGCCTGTCTTTTGATGATTTCCCAGATAAGAAAAACTTCAGATTTTCTTCACAAGTAAAATGGCTTTTACTCTTTGTGTGTGTTTGTGTTTTGGGGTCCATTTCTTTTTCTGTGTGTGTTTGTAGTAGGTGAGGAATGGTTTAGATGAGTGGGGTGTGTGTGTGTGTGTGAGAGAGAGAGAGAGAGAGAGAGAGAGATCTGTGTGATGTGTGCACATGTATGTGAAGATATGTGCACCCCATTCCTACACACGTGGAAACCAGAGAAAACTATTGTGTCTTCCTCTGTCACCCACCTGCCTGTCCCTTGAGAGAGAGAACCCCTTCTCTGATCCCAGAGATGCTATTTTTGTAAGTCCCAGCAATTCTCAGTTTCCACTCTCCACAAGACTGGGGTTGCTGTTTATGAGAGTTCTGGGGACTCACACTCCGGTGGTCTTGTGGTCTCAGGCCCTCAAGCTTTCATAGGAAGTGTTCCTATCTTCTAGGCCATTTGCCCAGCCCCTATTCTTTTCTTATTATTTTGTTCAAAGGGAAAGATGGTAAAAGAGGAGTTCTGGTTGTTGGGACACAATATGTCAGACTGAACATTACTGTCTTGGCTAAAGTTACATCACCTAATATGATCCAGTCAGGTTTTTCTTTTGTTGTGAAGAAAGATAAGATTTCTTTAAGAAGCTATTCTTTTAGCAGATTCATCAAAGTCTAACCTCTCACGATATACCTCTTTAACTGGAAAATATAGTCTGTTCCTTTATTACCCAGCTTGCTCTATAGAAAATTACTTCCTTGGATGGGAATGTTTTGTCAGCAGGCATTGGTCACATGTCAAAGCAATGTGAAACCTCTTGTCACCAAGTTCAACTCTCTGGCATGTCTGTGTAGGATATTAATCAGTTTAAAAAGTTATTAAATGTGATAGGAAATGAAGGCAGTTGAATAAAATAGAGGAGAGATGCTCTTCTAATGACGTGTCTGTTTTATATATTCTCAGCCTTTTCCATTGGCCACCTTTTCTCTGACTTCTCAGTAGATAATCACCAGTTAGCGTTATAGCTGTGACTCATCAATGCACCTTTAGTTCCTTGCATATTCCCCTTTAAACACGTACATCCTGCTCCTGAAAGCACCACAGAAGACTGTGAGTGAAACCATAATTCTGTCTTTGATTCTTCTGTCTCCCAGGTATGCCAGCTGTGCACAATCTTTTTCTGTCCTAAATAACTGGCCGAATATCACAAAAATTCTCAAGGTAACTCGGTTTTAAGTTCGTGTATTTTCCAAGACTGTTTCTTAGTACTAGAAGAAAAATAAATATAAATTCATTCACTTGTTTATTTCTAAGAACTTGCACATATTTAAACCAGGATAGAAGTTCCTATTAAAATCTTAATTCCTTGGCATAACTAGACCTTGAAAGCAACACCATAAGGTCTGAGAGCATGGAATGTTCATACTTGTGCAAATAGAAGAAAATTCCACAACAAAAATCTTCTTTTCCAAAATGTGAATTTTAGTCACTATGTATAGCAACTGACCGGAAAAGTAATGTATGAAACAAAAGGACCAAATAGTAGTTCAAGTAGTGATAAGCAATCTAATTTTAGGAATTGCCTCCATGTGCTTGCTTAAGTCTTGCATTTTGCTAATCATCTTTGCCGTGGTACACACATATGGTAGGGCCAAATATGAAGAGTGATATCAGTGAATTTTTACACTTGATACCAATGAATGATCATTGTTTCAGAAGGGAATCGCTTGCCTCATGACTAAATTACTGCTGCTCAGTCTCTAATTCCTTAGTGAAAAATAGTGTATGCATGCACATATTAGTGTGAGAGAGAGAGAGAAAGAGAGAGGGAGAATGAGAGAAAGACACCATGGATATTATGGAAGACTATATTTTAAATATTTATTTATTTATATATATTTATTTATTTGAGAGAATAAGAGAGAAAAAGAGGCAGAAATAGACAGAAAGAGACAGAGGGAGAGAAAGAGAAAGAGAGAGAGAAAATGAGAATGGGTGCTCCAGGCCTCCAGCCACTGCAAATAGACTCCAGACACATATGCCCCTTTGTGCATCTGGCTTTACGTGGGTACTGGGGAATTGAACTCTGGTCCTTCTGCTTTGCAGGCAAATGCCTTAATAGCTGAACCATCTCTCCAGCCCCAGAAGACTGTATTCTAATTTGAAAAGGAAAACTTTGATCAAGAAGAATAAATTGAGAAATTCATATTGTGTTAAACATATAACTTAATTTCACTTTAATAGTAACATATCTTGTTGAGGACATATAAGATCAAAAGTTACAAACCTGTATTCAAAGATCAAAGTTCAAACCCTGTATTTTACCATTTTTAAAATTGAAAAGTATGTGTTAGGGACTGGATAGATGGCTCGGTACTTAAGGTGCTTGCCTGCAAAGTTTAACCACCCTGATTCGATTCTCCAGTACCACTTAAAGCCAGATACAGAATGAGGGACATGCATCTGGCATTTGTTAGCAGCTGCTTGATGCACTCTCTCAATGAAATAAATAAAACCAGTTAAATCAAATAAAAAAAGAACAGTGTATTTTACTCAATAGTAAATCTATTGGAATGCAATATATTAATTGTGTATAGCATATAGAAACGTTAATGTCTTAACTTTTAGTCTTAATTGTTTCTTTTTATCCTGATGCTCTGCTACCATAAACACTGGATTTTCTAATTTCCTACCTGGTACTGAGAACCAAGTCAGAAGCCTATGGCTTGGAAGGTTATAGACCCCAGAGGAAAGCTCCCACTGTTCTTTGGTTGAAAGGTTTTCCCATCAAAAAGTCTTCTCAATGACTGGGTTTATCGCACTTACCCATGCTCCTCTCACTCTTGGCTAAAAAGCCCACTTTTTCAGATGGTGGCAAATACCAGGGCAACCCGAGCCATCCATATGACAGAAGAGAAAGGCAAGTGCCTAGCGCAAGATGAGCCATCTCTATCACATAAGACAGGGGCCACGAAACATCATAGAGGGAGTGGTGGATTCAACCCAAATGCTGCTCTCATGGATAGTTGGAGAACCTCCTTCAGGGAAGTAATAGCAGTGAAAAGACTCAAAGCTCATCAAAACAGAATTAGAGGCTGCTGAGAGCTCAGTGCTAATGGACAATTATAAGATGCCCTCCAAGGCTCAGTGAACATTGCAGAAGAGGAGGCTGAAAATACATACATAAGAGACATAGTGTGGTAACATAAATTACTAGTCTTTGTCCTCCTGCAGGAACTGACTGGTGCATTCATGACATCTCAGTGGAATGGGGGGTGAAGGGGAGGGAATTTAAGACCATAATCCAATGGGGATACTAGCTATAGCAAATTAACAATATAACAAATTTGAAATATGATCATATATTAAAATTCTCAATAAATAAAAAATAAAAACCAGAAGAATTTCATTGGTATATAATTTCTCTAATCAAATTCGTAATGGCAATACTTTTTCTTTAGCTCTAAGGAATCAAAATGGAAAATATAAATAATAAAATTAAAAATCAATAAGATATGGGATTCTTTTCAGCTTCTTCCCTCTTTCTTCCCTGTCTATTTGATGTTTCCCCTTTCTTTCCTTTCTTTCTTTCCATTGTTTTTCAATCAGGTTAAGTTCTTTTACACTGCTAAGATCTTAAAAATGGCATTCCCCTAGATCCCATACAGAGAATTTCTCTGATTAACATTATACTTGGCTTATATCATTTATATCTACAGATTAGCATATCCAACTGACTTCCAATCAAATGTCTGAAGCACAGACTTCCACCACAAAATTCAAGTTACTGTTTTGGCCACTAACCTTTTATTTTAACCTGGACATTCCACTCAGTACAACCTGCCACACTCTTTCCCTTAAGTAATCTGCATTTTGCTCAGTGGCCTGATCATTTTCCTGTACTTTGGGAGATGATTTTATTCTTTCCATCATCTTCTTTTCCACATGTGATCAGTTAATAACTCTCACTGACTTTGCTTGGCTAATCTCTCCTAGTGATATGTTCTAACTCACCATTCCTAATACTGTTCATAAATGTTGTCAATGCCAGGCATTGCAGGTAAAAATAAAAATTAGAAATTCTTTCATTGGTCAGTGGTTAAAGATGCTTGTTTGCAAAGCCTACGGCCCCAGGTTCAGTTCCCCAGCACCCATGGAAAGTCAGGTGCATATAGTGGCTGGTACATGCATCTGGAATTTGTGACAAAAGGCCCTGGCATACCATTCTCTCTCTCTCTCTCTCTCTCTCTCTCTCTCTCTCTCTCTCTCTCTCTCTCTCTCTCTCTCTCTCTCTCTCTTTCCTTACAAATGAAAAAATACAATTTTTAAAAATTCTTTTATTTATGTAACACTTTTGTAGAATACAGAAAGAAAACAGAGATTGAATGAACTGAAAAATGACATGGACTGAAAGGCAGAGGAGTTCTTAATATTATCATTACTGCAAACATGTCCCATTTTTCTTGGGGATTTCGCAGGACTCAAGTTCACGGTGACCATTCATCATACAGCCTAAGCCACAAAATTCTATCACTTTGTAGGTATATTTCTTTTAAGAATTGCTATAACCTATCAAATACAAATATTATTCATAATGTATCCAAAAGATATAGTTTTCTTTCTTTGCATTATCACCATCATGTGAGAGTGAGTGCTTATTTATCTGTAGCCTGAACACAGTTTTATAAATTTTAGTGTGTTCAGTAGACTTATAAAATGCATTCATCAGGGTTGCATATAGCCTCTTTTCTATATGTAACTATAAAATTATTAGTGAATTGTTAGGAAAACTTGTGACAAAACTGAGACACACCTTTGGGATGCTTCTAACATTGATAACATGGGAAGACATGGGGGGGTGACTTTCTTTTTGGAAATGATTTTAAGATCACAGAAGCCCTGGAGGTGACACAGAAGTCACTGATTTCAATGTATGAAACTGATACATGGTTGAGAGAGAATTTGAGACTAAGATTGTGAGAACGGATCAACAGTACAAATCAACAGAAATAAGGGACCAGAGGAGGGACAGTCAATCAACCTTCTTAGTGTTACTCATGTCATTGTCTAAGTCCTCTCAACTCTTTATGTTTTTTTCTTTTTTTCTTGTCTATAATGAGTTACATTATTTAGTGGGCCAACAATGAGTTGTTATCCCTAATTCCTCATTGCCCCCCCTTCCATCCCCAGTCAGCTGGATATCCTCCTCCATGGGCTGTCTGAATCAGTCTTTGTGGTAGGAGACTATGGATAGCCTAGTCTTCAGCTGGGTTCTCATGACCCAAGTGTGTTGTTACTGAGGGGTGCCATGCCTCTGATAATCTCCCCCACCACAGATCTCACAATCTTTCCGCCCCCTCTTCCGCTCAGTTCCCTGAGCCACAGCCATTCAATCAACACAGGATAAGCCAGTGAGACAGAAATCAACTCTTTATTTTTTAGTGTATTTTTTTTAACAAATAGACTTTTTAGAAGTTTCAGGTTTTCCAAGACATCGAACAGGAAATATAGAGGTCTGCCACTTCTCTTTTCCCTAGGCACAGCTTCCTCTAGTTTTTGAATTTATTTTTCTAAATTTTATTTAATTTTAATTTTTATTATTGTTTTGGCATGTGTGTGCATGGTATGTGCACATTTGTGTTTGTGTGTTTATGTATGTGGATACACGTGTGTGTGTAATACCCATGTGTGTGTGTGTATATACATGTGTGTACAGTACATATATATGTGTGTGTGTGTAGGCATGTGGTGGCCAAAGTTTGCTATCAGGTATTTTCCTGTATAACTCTTTTTTTTTTTTCCTGTATAACACTTATTTTGAGGCAGGATCTCCTCCTGTACTCAGACTCTCTGATTCAGCCAGACAAGCCGGCCAGCCCAGGGATTCTTCAACTTCTGCCTCCAAACTCCCAAGCACTGGGATTATGGACACAGGCCACTGTGCCCATCATTGCATAAAGGAGATGGAAATCTGCCCTCAAGCCCTCATGCCTTGTGGCAAGATCTACGTCCACACAGCCACCTTCCTAGCGCCTCTGCTTTATTTCCATCTCTCAGTCTGCAGGACTTTGCTTCGAACCACTACTGAAAATTGTAATTAACTAGAGTCTGTGGTTCACGTTAGGCTTACGTTGTGCTGAACAGTGCTATAGTTTGACAAATGCGTGACCCGCCAGTCCAGTGTTAGACAGCTTGTTCTCTTCTGAATGCTATGGGGTTTGAATCACAGTGTGTGTGACCTTTCCTGGCTGACCTCTTCGATGGCCATATCTATTTAAAGCTCTTCCACATCTTGTGGTTTGATGCCTCAGTATGATTCATGATGTAATCACATTCCATTTCATGGGTACAACTCATATATACTCAATTATAGAAGAATCATGGTTGCTTCCAGTTTTAAGCAATTATGAATAAGCTGCTCCTAATATTAATGGATTTTAGTTATTTATTTCATGTTAATGGATTTGTGCAAATATAAGCTTTCAAAGGATTTGGGGAAATACATAGTGGCATGATTGCTTGATCACATGGTGATTGCCTAGACTGTAAAGAACTGACTGTCTCACACAGCTGGCATTACACTTTGGATTCTTATTTTCAGGGAATGAGTTTACTTTTTGCTTCTTGTCTTTGTAACCACTGGGTGTTGCAAGTGTTTTTATGTTAGCCTGTGTAACAGGTGTGCAATGTTTCTTTTACTTTGAATTTCTCTATTGTCACTTATTGTTTCATCTTGTCATAAAACTACCTTTGGCTGTCATCGATTTCCTCTGTTGTTTTTTCTACTTGATTGTTCTAGTTTTGTAAGTTTTATTAATTTTTAAAATTTTTATTTATTTGCAAGGAGAAAGAGAGAGGCAGAGACAGAGAATGGGTATGCCACAGGACCTCTAGCCACTGCAAACAAACTCCAGATTCATGTGCCACTTTGTACCTCCAGCTTTACATGGGTAATGAGAAATCGACCCTGGGTTATTAGGCTTTGCAGGCATGCAATTTAACCCCTCAGCCATCTCTCCAGGCCAGTTTTATTTATTTCATTTGCCTTTTTTACATTTTGAGGTAAATATTTGATCATTGATTTTAGAAATTTCTTTATCCCTAATACCTATTATAAATGTTAAAAATTCTAAATATCCCCATAAGTATGATACTATGATTTTTTTGCAGTGTACGGGTTTTTGCATGTTAGTTTTGTTTTCATTCACTTAAAGTATTTTGTAATTTTCCTTTTGATTTCTTCTTCCTATCATGGTTATTTACACATGTGTTTCTAGGATTTCCCTTTCATTTCTATTTTTGATTTCTAATTTAATTCCAGCATAAATGAAGTTCGTGCATTATATGACTTCAGCCCCTTTAAGCTGTCTTAGGGTCTGGAACATATTCTACTCTGCGCATTAACTGTGGTCTCATCGGGAGCTGCAGGCTGCTCTTCCTTAGAGCTCTGTTGGCTCTGCCCATGCAAACACTTATGTCCTGGCTTGCCTTTGATCAGTTTCTGGATTCTTCTACACTTTCCAGAGAGGAAGAGGACTTGCTAGCTCTTCCTGTTACCAGGGCTGCTTTACCTCTTAGGGAGGTCTGTGGCTCTGTAGCACGCTGCACTGAGTCAGGTCTGAACTGAGCCGTTTGAGTCTGGCTAACTGATTGAATATTAGTGTGCTTTATTTTGCCCTATATTTATTGATAGCAATTAGATACATTGTATGAGAAAGTCTGGTAATGGTACCCCCATTTATCTCTTCCCTGTCCCCAACTCAGTGGGAGCCCTCCTCAGTGGGCTTGCTGGACCAGTCTATGGGATGGATACGGGGTTATGGATTATACTAGAGGTAGCCAGTTTTTTTTTTTTTTTGTGTGTGTGTGTGTGTGTGTATGTGTGTATATGTGTTGTTGTTCAGGGAGGCAATGGCTCTGGATCTTTTCCCCACCATGGTTCTTACAATCATTCCACCCCTCTTCTGCTTAGAACCCTGAGTCATGGTGGGTGAGTTTTAGGTCTGCTTTACTGTTGAGATCTTAAGAGTCTGGATTTCTGCTTTGGATTGTGTGGGGTATCCCGAGTGTCTGTCTCTATTATCCTTTCACAGGTCATTTGACTTGCTGTGGAGGTGGGTCTCTTGCTCATCTCCACACTTCCTCAAAGGTTTCCTTTGGGCTCTGTATCATAATTAGGGGTGGTTCATATCCAGTGCGCTTTATTTTAACGACCAGCTTCTATATTCAGTTTGGCTTTATCTCCAGGAGATTCGTATTCCAACAATATTGAGGCTCTTGTCTGATACATCATAGTGAAAGTCATAGACTTAAGACACTTTGGCCTCAGGTATTGCATTATTCTAGAACAATACATTCAGCCACTTGTTCCTTGATTCCTCTGAGAAAATCTGACTTAAATAAAGTCGGCTAGCTTATGTGCTCTCATTAGGAATTTGCTCCTGACCACAAATTAAATGTTAATTGCATTCATGTATTTGACTTTTTGTAAAATGTAACTAGCAGTTCTTCATTTAAGAGAATTTGTGCCTTACATCTATGCTGTGAAAAGCGCTAATCAGGTAGGAACTCCCTCCTTTCAAACAAAAGTTTCCTGTTAAAGAGCTCCTGGGAGAGAAAGTCCTTTGTGACTTAAAACATTTGAATAGCAATATTGGTGAGGGCTAGAAAAAAGTGGCACTTGCTTTGTCTAACATATTTTTTATCACATTCTAAGGCAATATTTATTTTTAACTTTCAGGGAGGTAATATTCCTGGGATTAATCCTTTGTGTGGCTTGTTTTCTTTATTTCCAGTTTCCATAGATACCGTGCCTAATGATTGTAAGGCATGGATATAACTCTGGATCCAGGCAGATTTAGATCCCATGGCAAATGTGCTAAGAAGATAGTAATTTACATAAGTACAGGCATAGATATATGTCCTACTATTATAGATACCAGTTCATATGACTCCCAAGACTGTATTTTTACTGTGAGCTTTTTCCTTTTCCTTGCCTATATCACATAATTGATTTGATTCACATTTAAGGGGAAACACCAAGCAATTGCTTTTGTTAGCAAGAGAAAATGCCTATGAGAGATCCAATTTAGTTTTGATTAGCTTCATCGGATACTGGTAACTTTAAAGGCAAAACGGAATTCAACAGAGGATGTCTTCATTTTCTTGCCTTTTCTAAAACATCACTAAATGTCATTAATTCAGTGTAAAACTTACAAAATGAATTTTAGAATTAGATATGTTTACAGTATTGAGATTAGAGTATTTTAAAGAGAATTTTTAAAATTAGCCATGAGTGAGTCCTTTACCTTTATTTCACTATGGACTTGATTTTTTGCAAAACATCTGTTTTGTAGAATTTATAGTAGCATTAACACATGATCATTTCTCTTTCAATATCACATTTATTACTATAATATCAGTGTTCCATGATGGGAGATAAAAAAGATTGTCACTTTATATATGTTACGGCATACACATTTTTCTTTCCGTTGAATCTGTAGTGCGCACTTCTGCACTCTGTCCTTAAAATACAACTGTAGTGCTTCCTTCCCAAATCCTCCCAGTTCATGATAGATGAGCAAAGCTTAAAGCAACACAGAGGAATATATACACAGCTCCACACAGAGATGTAAATTCAGAATTAAGTTGGGAGACCTCCCCAAGCAAGTATGGTTCTATATAACATTTTAAACTTAAAAAAAAAATCCCTTCACAAAACACTTCCCTCTCATATGTTAGAAAGACTGTAGTAAAGTAATACATGTACAATGTGGATATTGCATACTTCTTGATTTGGTGACACCTACTTAGATGTGTTGTATTGGGACGCTACAAAACCTGAACCATAGGCAAGGAGAGTTGTTCACTTTCCTTGCTTGAGAACTGAACTCCACACTGTTTGATTGATCCATGTTCTTTCTACTTGGCTAAGGCTTTGCCGCAAAAGTGTTTCCTTACTTGAAACGATTTGTATTTACTCTTCAGAGTGGAAATTCTTTTCTACTCTGATTGTCAAAGGACATTAGTCAAATACCTTGTTATCATGAGCACAATTAAATCTTTAAATCCAAGTAGGGTTCTAGGACAGCAGCAGTCAGTGAAGCTAAGATAAACCTGAAATGCAGCAGGGAGCAAACAGGAAATTCTAAAGGAAAAGGGACAGATTCTTCCAGAATGTGATCACAAACTACTACTCTGTTTCACATAACTTATATTTCAATAGATGCATTCAACAGCATTGCATAATCATCAGAATTCTAAGTGAAAGAACCATCAAATCAGAATATTCTTTTAATCATTCATTCCAAGTTAAAAAGCAATACTCAATACTAGGTTATTCCATTAGCTATTCAAAATTATGGGGTTCATAAAGAAACCAGTAGCTTTCATGACTATACAACATCACCTATATTTTTTATTATTGATATCTTTATTATACAAAATTAGATACACTTTATGAGCAAATATTGTGTTGGTATCCCCATTTCCCTCCTCCCTGTCCCCAATCCACTGGGAATCCTCCTCGGTGGACATACTGGATCAATCTATGGGTTAGGGGGTTATGGATAGCACAGGAGGTATCCAGGTTCCTTTCCACCCCCTTGTGTGTTGTTGCTGAGGGGGGCAATGTCTCTGGATATTCTCCCCCACCATGGCTCTTACATTCTTTCTGCCTCCTCTTCTGGTCAGTTGCCTGAGTCATGATGGGCGAGTTTTAAGTCTGCTTTGTTGTTGAGATCTTAAGGGTCTCTGTACTTCTGCTTTGGGTTGTTTTGGAAATCAATGTCTATCTCACTGACTTATCCTGGGTTGACTGATTAGCTATGGTGATAGGTCTCTTGTTTATCCTGCCACTCTCTCAAGGGTTTCATTTGGGGCCTACATGATAGGCCTGGGGTGGTTCATCTCTTCCTGGGATGTAAGCCATCCAGCTGTGACTATTGGTGGAGTTGGAATGACCATACAAATAGAATCTCCATCAGAGAATCAGTTTAGGTTAAATGAGATAAACATTTCTAATTTGGCGAGACTCTATTGGGATTAGTTTCTCTGTAGTTCTCCTTGGAGCCCAAGTTTTTGGTTCCCATAGGATTTTGCCCTGAGTCCCAATTCCAGTTAAGGATTCCTTGACACTGAGTGCATTTCTTGGCCAATTTGAAAGCTGTTGATTGCTCCCCCAGGTTTGGGCATCTCTATTGCACAAGTGATCAATTCTTGGCTTGCTGATCTCTCCAAGAAGGAAATGTGTTCAGCCTTCTCATGGCAACAGTCTGCATTGTATATCAGTGGTCGCTTTCTCCAAATATCATTGACCAATTTCTCCTGGCAGTTAATGTAGCGCCTCTCAGCACTGCACTTGCAACCATCTGTGAGCTGGCTACCATTCTGGATCTTGCAGTGTCTCGGTGTTGTTCAATGACTTTCTGTGGTTTCTTCAGTAATAGAATCTTACCTTTGGCCTGGGGTGGGCATTCAGGATCTTTGACAGAAGCCTTTCTTGTCTTGGGAACCTCGTGGGTCTCCTTGATCAACAGCTCAGTGTGGGAAGGATCCAATGACTGAGATAGGGAGTTGCAGGTCTGATCAATTTTTCATGAGGTTAGGCTTCCTCCCCTTCCATTCATGGCTCCTTTTACCAGGCGATGCCCTTCTTCCTCCAGAGCTTACTATATGAAAGTAAAGATTTTATGATTTTGATTCATTATTAGTTTAGTTTATCAACATCATTTATATTATAAGCTTAAGGAGTTACAAGTCACCTTAAACATATTCAATTTGATTAAAGCATACAGAGAATTTACCTGAAATCTTATTCAGTTACACATCTCCTACCACAATCCCACTTAAAAATGGAGGCAGAGAACATTAATACAATATTTCCTTACCCAAATCAATGAACAAGTGGTAGGAAATAAACTGGTTTTAAAATAATGCTGGAATAATTGAGGATAATTGTGCATGCAAAATGCACTGCTGCTATATTAAGATCTCAAAATCTCTGTATTGGAAATTTTATTGTTTTATCTAAGTCATGTAAAAAATGTATACAGGGTTTATAGTAAGTAGTTTGACATTCCATAGCCCACCAGTAATAGCTGAATTTCACTTCTTGGTGGTGTTCAAGCAGCTATTAACTTAGCCTCAGACTCTGATGTTCTCATCTGTGAGAAAGGTTGGTAGGTTAGTAGTGCTGTTCTGGGTCTATAGCTGTGTGAATTAATTTTACATCTTTTCTCATAGTTTGCTAGCCATTATTTCAGGATCAAACAGGTAGGCAGTTTATGAGATTCTTCCTTGACCTCCACTTTACTGGGACAAATAATCACAGAATCACCGAAGGGCAGGATTTTCATGTTGACAGAGTACAGCCCAACACTCTTATTTCAGCTCTGCCTTCCTCTTCTAGGACATCAGTCCTCAACGCCCAGATGGCACTTTCCTTAGAAAGGAGGTGCCTTTCTCTTTACTCAAAATGAACAATTATAAGATGTCTCTTGGAAAGTGGCATTAGATCTAACTATAACTTTCTATTTGGGTCAGGCAAATATACATATAACTAAGTCTTTCAGAAATCAATAAAGAAGATTAATATCTTACACTAATTTATATCTAATAACAACCATAGTAGTAGTATGAAAGAGCAAAACCACTATCAATTGAATGAAAAAAAATATAAAAACTACTTGAAACGCACTGTGTGAAATGGACATGAAACTCTCAACTCTGTTATGTGCCCTTTGAAATCTAGAAAGTTCCCTCTTTCAGTTTTCTCAAGACCATCCTGAGAACTTCACCATATAAAACAATTTCTTTATTCCACTTAGCCCACCATTCAGTAGTGAGATAAACACATACTCTGTATTCATTACCTTGTTAGAGGGTTAAAAGTTTCTGAAGTCTCTTCTCTACATGGACTTTAACTCCACAATGGTAAGGTGCATCCCCTCCTCTCCTGAATATTCCAATAGGTGCATAGCTACTTTTAACCATTTCTACAAATAAGACCTTCAACTTTTTTCTTTCTTTCAAACCTTTTTTACTGACAAAATTCACACATAATGTTTTGATCACAATCCCTTCCCATTTCTGTATTTGGTCTCCCCTGTCCCTACCTCCTTTCCAAAGGAGGGGGGTGACATCAAAATAGAAGAAAAACTACTTGGAAAGAAGGTTTAAAACATTTTCTCTAATGAAACACAGCTCTTCCGTCTCCTCGATACTTCCTCTGGATCTTCCTAGATCTCCTCACCCCACCTCAATCTGAAGGCCTGGAGATGTAGGCAGGACTTTGCCATTGCAAGTTCATTCTTTCTTCAGCTTCTGAGATTTCAAAACATTTCATTAGGGGTTAGGACATCTGGTTACTCTAGTCCCCGCCTCTCTGCAGCGCAGACATTAGTCTCAAGTGGAAGCTGATGGAAATGTCCTCACCGGAGCAGATTGGGAATCTGAGAGTTCTGGGGAACAGGCAGCAAGGAAGAAGTCGGGCCCTTTAGGAAAAAAACAAAAAAACTTTTGCCTAGCCTCTTAGTCCTGGGGCTGTTTTAGACAGTTGAAAAATACTATTGGTTTTAATGACTTTCTGCACAGGTTCATTTGTTTTCTGTATAATTCATCATTTTGAGCACAAATAGTGACAATTTTCATTTTTGTTTCGAAGCCTTATGCTTCATTTCTTGTGTATCAAAGTGTACTTCAGAGTTTGATTGATTTCTTTAATCCTTTCTGAAATGTGTGTATCCATACACACCTCCGTTCTTCAGGTCACTTAATTTTTTTAAATGTCCTAGCCTCTTATTCTCTTCAGCTTATTTTCTTTTGATAATTTTTAGAATAAGAATTTAAATGATTTATAGTCTTTTTTCCCAACATTTCACATTCTTGGCTGTACAGTTGTTAGTTGGCACCTGCGTAGTTACACCTCCCAAAAGGTAACAGTTCTGTAGCTGCACTTTTGTTTCCAACATTTCTGGAATTTCAATTAAAATTTCTTTTCTAATGAATTGTCTAGATATCCATCTTGTTTCTAAATGCATGGCTTTAATTTTTCTCTTATATCTTATGGCAACAATTAGGAAATGTGGTTTAAAAACCATTCTTTGCTGTTTGAAGCTACTTTTATGGTCATTTAATAAATGTTTAATATGAGATTAATAAAGATTTGTATTCTATATTTGTTAGCTTCAATTTTATTGTATGTAGCTTCATTCTTCTTATATGTGCTGTACAATTCTTCATATTCTTAGCGATTATTTTGTCAGTTTAATCAATTAACTTTTGAGAGAAGTATGTTAAAATCTTCTCATCTATTATTTTTCATTTATTCTGCAATTCTGACTGTGTGCTAAAGGCTTTAATTTTTAACTTGCCATTTATTATAATTTTGATATATGTATTTCAAGAATTTTCTAATTATAGATAGGCTTTGGGTTGTTACATCTTTATTGTAAAAGCCATACTTATGTTTCAAAATGATTGCTTTAAACCTAATTTTTGACACCGTGTCAGGCTAATATGTATAGATGAGCTATTTTTTATTATTTTGGATTAAATAATTGTATTTTCCATTACAGTATAATGAAGTGTACTGGAAAATGTAAAAAATCTAGTCCTCTGAAACAAAAGCCATAATCTGTAGCATTTTCCATGAAAGATTGGTTTTCAAATTGACTCAGCCTGTGAGATTCTTTGCCAACAAATTGTGTTTCTCATAGATAACAGATGGTTAGATCTTGTTTTATAATCTAGTCAGCTGGTCTGTGTCTCTTATTGGTGAGTTGTACCCATTTCCATTTAAGCTTGCTGTTGAGAGATGTTTACAGATTCTTGTAATATTGATGGGAGTTCTTCTACTTGGTTGGGCTATTCTTTGTTCCTTCCCCCCTATTGATATTAGGAGTTTTCATGTTGACTGTGTCAGTGTGATAGATTTTTTTTGTGTCTCTCCTTTTTTCATTCATTGCTCCAATGAAGTTTATTCTTCCTTGGGCTCTCATGATGGGGACTGTCTTTCTTCTTCCTCTGTGAAAATATTTCTTTTAATATATTCCATGGGATTGTTTTGGTGGTCATAGACTGGTTTAGTTTATGCTTATTATGAACCATCCTTGTTTCTCCATCAACTTTAAAAGATAGCTTTCCTGGATATTATTTCATACTTTCCTGATTTTCAGGGTTGCTGATCCGAGATCTGATGTCATTCTGATGTTTGCTTTTTAGGTAAATAGCTGTTGTTTCCTTACTAATATGACTATCTTTCTTTACCTTGTTTTTTTTTTTTTGACATCTTAACTATAATGTGTTGTAGAAAGGTCCTCTTGGATATACCTAGTTGAGAATCAAATACCTCCTGTGTTTTCATCTCTGTTTCTTTCTCTTATTTTAGATATTTTGTTATACTTTCATTGAGCAGATTGTCTGTGCCTGTAGTTTTTATATCAGCCCCTTCTTGTACCTCATCTATTCTTAGAGTTATTCTCTTCATGATATCCCAGACTTCTCATGTGACTGCCATGCTCATGCGTTTTTACTTGTTACTATTTGAAGGGAATATTCCATCAGCCTTGTCTTCTATCCCTGTTTGTTTAAGTCAATTGATGATGTTTTCTACTGTTTTTATTTGATTCAGCAAGCTTTTTGACATTTCTATTTTTCAGTCTCAATTTCATTGCTCAAATATTCTTCAATGTCCCTTGATATTTTATCCATGTTGTATATTGTTTCATCCATTTTTTTGAATTTATTCCCTATGTTGATGGGTTTCCCAAGTCCAAGGTTGAATACATTTGCTTATTTTTATTGTCTTTGTATCCATTGTCATTTCTACTATTAAAATTTATATCTTTATCTAGCATTTGGCATATTCCAGTATTTCTGCTTTCAGTAGTAGTGGAGTTATGATCTTTGTGAGGGGCCATAAAACCTTAATTTTTTTATGCTTCTTTAGTTTCTGTTTTGTATTTCACATCTATTTGTTCAGTAGCTAGGTACTTTCTACTTTTGTTTGGGGAATCATTTGTTGAGTAGCCTAATTTTGAGGGCTGACTCTTAACACGGCTTGGAGAGGAGAAAATATGCAGCTGCACTAGCAATAGTATGAAATGGCATGAAATATAGAAATACACTTAAAATTGATTAACGCTCACTAATATATCACCGATGGCCATGGAATAGAAATTATACAATCAGCAGTCAAGTGGAGAGTATTCTATGAAGTCAAAAATCATTCAGTGTAAATGTAAAATGTGAAAAGGCTAAATTAATGATATAATTGAAGGTGGCAGGGAAGAAAAGATAGTGTTATGTAAAAGAAAAAAGAAAAGGTGGAGAAATGTATTACTCAATTGAAGAATAAAGACCAAGAGACTAGAAAAATAACAAATAAGGAAAAGAAAAATTTCTAATTCATATAATGAAAAAAATCCAAAGTCAAAAGTCACAAATATTTTTAATTAATATGTAGATAAGTATAAGATGGGAAATAATTAGAAAACCATGAGAGCATTTTTAAATGATCATTTAGAGCAAATTAAAATAGTGCAAAAAGTAAAGTGGGAAAAAGGAAATATGGGGTGCAATAAAGATAAGAAAGAAAGTTTTAAAATGAACAATAATTAAAAGACAAATAAGAAAAATATATGAGGGCAAATAAAAAGTAAAAGTTTTTTTTCATAACAAAGTGAAAATTCTACTAAAATTATCGTTAAAAACAGCAAATAGGGGAATTACAGGGGATAACAAAACCCAAAATCTTACAGCATCTTCTTTCTGGGGCCTCATTTCTCTTCACCCTTATGGAAACCAAGAAACAAATAATTATCAACCAACTATTTAAAAATATTAGCTTGTATATATCTTTAGGCAATTTTGTGATTTTATTATTAGCTGAATATCACGACTTTGCCAGAGGGTTCTAAGGACTCTTTGTTAAAATTTCAAATAGATTCTTGAATGCATAGTACTGTTAATTTTCAAGGAATAATTTATTTATAATAAATTATAATTTATTTATTATCAAGAATGATTTTTTAAAATATTTTATTTATTTATTTGCAATCAGAGAGAGATAAAAGAGAGACAGAGATAGAGAATGGGTGAACCAGGGCCTCCAGCCACTGCAAATGGATTCCAGATTCATGTACCACTTTGTGCACCTGGCTTTACATGGGTTTTGAGGGATTGAACTCAGCTTGTTAGGCTTTGCAGGCAAAGCCTTAGTCACTGAGTCATCTCTTCATCCCTAATAATTATTTTAAAAGGATAAATAGTATACTTCCTATTTCATTTGATTTTAGGGAATTCTTGAATCACCCCAAAATTATGATAATTGGGGACTAATCATCATTAGAAAATAGTAACAATTATTATTGTGGACTAATTCATTTTCTTGTGATGGTTTCTCAGATGACTGGCTGTGGTACAAACTATGCTTATGTGCAAATAAGGTCAGACCAAGTTGCACTGAGGTGCCATCCGTTACAGAGAAAACTTGTGGGGAGCTGTTATTGTGCCTTAAACTACGTCAAACATTTGTTTTGAAGGTCTCTGTTCTTCCTCCTATTAACCAATGCTAAGTCCCTATTTACTCTGCCAAATATTCTCCCGCTGGTAGGTTTCCTCCCAGAGATCATGACCCTTGCTGTGGCCAGGTTACCTATCAACCTGGTTATGCTAATTCCTAAGTAACTGCCCATTGCCCTTCCCCCTTGTGAAAAATACTTAAGTGCTGCCCACCTTGGAAATAAATGAGTTTGATCGGAATACCGTCTTGCTCCATTCTCTCATGTCTCTCGTTCCCTCATTCTCACCCCCTCTCTAGGGCCCTCGCTGACGGACCCACGGGCAGGTTAGGACAAAAACTCAAGGGTTACAGTGCAGGAGAACATTAGCAGCAGAGTCCAGAGTACAGATGTCCCCTCAGCTAAGTAATGTCATCAGAGTACAATAGGAATGGAGTCCTGGGTTCAAGAGGCATTCTTCCTTCTTGAACTTCAGTTAAAAATAATGGGGATAATGATCAGAGCTGCTAAAAATGGTTCTGTTGTAAAGATGGAGACAGAACAGTGTGAGGTTTAACATCCCCTCGGCTGTTTTCTGAAAGGAAGGCAGTAAGATGGACGTGGGACAAGAGGACCTCGACAATAACTTTCATTCACTTTGCAGTTCTGTCTTGAGCTTGACTCCCAGAAGAAACATTGTCTGGGTAATTATTGTCTACAGCCAAACACAATAGAAAAGACAGAAAAACCCGGATGAGATTGACTCAAGTTTACCTATCCTCCAACTCAAGGAGGGCTAGATGACAAGGTCTAGAATAGATTTAGAGAACCAGAGGAAAATCAAGTCCATTGTGGAATAAAAGTGCTGACCTAGAGATGTGTATGCATGTTATGCATTTCCATTTTGGAAAATCAATAGGCAAAGCTTTAGCTCACAGTATGATAAACTCAATAAAATGTTGTCCAAGACATAAGTTGACTGAGAATCCAAGATCCAGGCTTCTGTGTGGCCTTTTATATATAATTTCCTAGGGTATTTATTACATAACCGAATGGGCCACTTCCTGTGACTATTTCCTGTGATTGCCTTTAAATACAGTCTCTTAATAACTCATCATGGATAAAGCATATGTTTCACCCACAAAATTTTCCAGTGATTACTTACTAATTCTTACTCTTTCCTATTCTTGGGTTGAGAAAGCATTTGTCAAGTTTCTAAGTAGGAAAAGAATAATATGGCATATGGAGATTCCAGGCCTTTTATGACTCAACAGGAAGACATTCCAGTCAGCTCAGTTTTAGAAGGTGTCTTATTCATAAAGAGATATAAAGCAATCCTATTTTTCTCTATTCCTTTAAAAAGTCCCCAAGGTCACAGCATACAAAGATACTGTGTGAAAACTTGGCTGTCCAGCAAGAATTCTCTTTTAATAAAAACTGTCCAATGTTGAGCTGGGGAAGATGCTCTTTGCTTCTACCCCAGAGGAGATTTGTCAGTGCCTAGGAGTAGAGAACACAGGAAATGTTCAGACCTGCTTTTTTTCTAGTCAGAAGAGCCTCTTGCAACCTGGGAACAAATTTCCTCCCTTGCTTCGTAGCCCTGGGGCTGGGCTAGGAAAAGGTATCATGTAAGTTATTAGTGAAATTAATGCACCCCTTAGAGTGGTCATAAAGTTCCTTTCATATTACCCACAGAGAATTCTCTAGTAAAATGAAAACTTAGTTCTACTAATTTAGATATGTTTGATGTTATTCAAACATTATTACATGCAATGTAGCTACTTTCCTTCAAAACAGGAATAGCAGGCATTGTCATCTCATAAACAGGCCCAGTATCACATTTGAAAAATCACTGAGGGTCTGGATTCTATGTACTATTATTTTGGGGGATATTGTATATTTCAATCATATTTACAATTTAAGGGCTTTTTGAAGTTGTTGAGGGTGTAATTCTTGCAAGCAACAAGTTTCCCTTGTTTTGAATATAATTGGTTATTATAAAAATATAATGTCATTTTTCTTTAGAAATCAAATGTATATGCTGGAAACACACACATAAATGTTACATGTTCAGTCACATAATTCTTGTAGCTATGGAATTGAAAGTCATATTTCTCTGAGGGAAAACCATACGCCAAAAAATCGTTTGGAAGATGCTTACTGTAGGGTAGGCTCACAGAAGCACTCAGTTTAGATCATAAACCAGCAAAAAAGTAAAACCTGACTGTTATCTGGAATATTACAGCAGTGGGAAGAATATACCATATGCTTATTGTATTGGAAAGCATAAAGTTTGTTTCATTGCTTTCTGTTTAAAAACTAGTCACTCTGCAAGAAGCAGTGTAAAAGAGCTGAGCTCATAGGGAACACAGATTTTAGTCCTGTGTCCCTTGTATCTATGCCTGTACTTGTGTATTTACTGGTTTGATATCTTGACAATTTTCATTACCTCTCTTAACTCAGAGAAATAAAAGTAGGGATTTTTCTTCCTCAAGGATATTATTTCTTTAAATATACAAATTTATTTATTCTACTATATGTGGCAGAAATTGATTATACACATTTGAACATTGCTTTTGCTGCAAAAATTAAATGAGCTCCTCCAAAGAATCCTAGAAATAGATATTGATTGACGGATGACAATGCAGAAAAAAGCCTTTAGATCAATGACAGAAATCAAAACATAAGGCTCACAGCTGGATATCACATTGATTGGAATATATAATATGAAAAAATGAACTCCAGAAACACCAGGAAATGTTCAGTAACACAAAAGAGGAGCCTTGATTTAAAAAAAGTATGTCTTGGTGGTTTTTAAAAAGATTTCAGAGAAATGATGATTTGAAGATACAGTGGGTATAACTTCCCTAACATCCTCAAGGTTGATTCCCTTTGCCTCCCTAATGTCCTCAAGCTTGATTGGAAGAAAGAAGAATGGATATATTAACTATATTAACTAAGGGTTGCATTTAAATCTGTCTGTCTCTCTCTCTCTCTCTCTCTCTCTCTCTCTCTCTCTCTCTCTCTCTCTCTCTCTCTCTCTCTCTCTCTCCCTCCCTCCAAACATACATATACTCTGAGTCTCTTTTGGGTTTGTGTTAGCATTAGAGAAGATACTAGTACTTTACAAAATATCATAAAAGAATGGAAGTATCAGAACCTGGTGCAATAAGAAGCTTCTTAGGAAAAATAGGATGAGCTAAACTAATAGTTTACTTGAGTAGATAGCTATGTGCTGTTTGGGACTTCAAAGTTGAAGTGTTGAGAATCATCTGCCAATGTGTCAGTGATCAGATGTGAGAGCTTTAGAGGTGATTAAGCCAATTACATGGTCTTCCTTATGAAAGATGGTTCACACAGCCATGGTTTTAGGTAGCTTACTCCCTTGCCCTCTAGTGTTCTGCCCCATGAGATGTGACAAGAAGTGTCCTCACCAACATCAAATGCTGGTGTCTTATCTTGAACATCTGGACACCGGAACTGTGAGACATAAATGATGTTTCTTTGTAAATTATCCCACCTCAGGTATTCTTTTAAAACAGCACAAAAATCCCCAAGACATTAGGCCACGATGACAGGGTTGTGACAGGAGTAAGAGGACAGTTTCATTGTGTTAATTTGGGATTGTTTATCATATAACTTCACCTCTTCAGTGTGAGTCAGATTCCCCTGTTCAAAAACTTGCATTGCATATGGTGGAGAAATAATGATCAAATGCAACAGACACCTGCAACCTCTCACTCTAGGAAAAGCCTAAAGCAGGTAGAACACAGAGTCATACTGAAATACAATTTCATATGGAAAGGTTAGATAAAACATCTTAAATAGGTGACATATGAACTGAGAAATAAAGCTAATTAAAAAACAAAAAATATGGCTATGTCTATAGATGTTGAATTCCAAGAAGGAATAGAAATTATAGATTTGATAGGTTGGAGATAAGCTGAAATATTTAGGAACAGAAAAAGAAGTCATGTTATTAAAAAAAATTGCCCAAGAAATAGAATGAATTAGAGCTAAGAAACATTGAGAGATCCAGGTCCCAGGACCTTGCTACCCACAGGGAAGATCAACTCCTTGTGGGGCTGAGGGGCTGAGACACAAAGCCACTGGGAAGCATTGTAGAGTGTGAGGCAGGCAGGATCTGCCTTAGGTTTTAGGAGAAATGCTCTGGTTGCCTTGTGGAAAGCAGAATAAAAGGGGCAACTGTGGCACTAAAGTCCTCCACTAGGGTCTCGATGCCATGACTTCAGATTGGCTCTTCCTCCTCCTCAAGCCTCTCCATGTGGAGATCATGTGTGTGGAGCATGGACAGGCTCAGCTGAAGAGGGGCTTGGTAAAGCTGAGGCAGGAAAACCAGTGAGTTCAGGATCTTAAGTCCTGGTCTGCTTTGTCAGACTGAATCCCTCAGCTCGGTTTGGGCTGAGTTAGACTTCTCTCTAGGTCCTTTGACCATTCTGTGCTTGGTGCCTTCAGGTCCAGTAGGGGTGGCAATCTTCCTTCTAACTGCTGCTCCGTCTTTTGGGTTTCCTGACATTCTCATAATCGGTCTTCTGCTTTGGACTAGGGTTGAGTGGGAGAAGTAGCAAGAAGTCATATTGAAAATATGATTGTCAGGTGCCGCTGGAAAGGTTTAGGATGATGGCTACTTGAAGGGGAACAGGAGGTTAGAGACCAGTCAAAAGAATTTCATCCTTCAGAATCCCATTCTTCTATAAATGTTATTTCCCTCTCTGTTTAGTTACATTTCTTATCATAATGTCCCAGAGGGTTCTCTTGACAAAATGGTTGTAAATCACTAATTGAAATCATTCAATAAAATTTTATAAGTTAAAAAAAAGAATCCCGTTCTTGTTACTGTTTGTTATCACATTTAATAAATGATCAACTTATAAGAAGAAACAGTTATTTTTTTACCTCACAGTTTTGGAGGCTCTAGTCAATGATCAGGCAGAGTCCTAGCATCTGGACCTCTGGCTTGTAGGCAGTACATAATAGCAGAAGCCATAGTGGAGGGAAATTGTTCCCCTCAAGGTCAGGAGCTACAGAGGAAATGACCATGATCCCATAGTGCCACTCAAAGTCACACTTCCAGTGACATAAAACTTCCAACTAGGACCCACTTATTAAGGTTTCTACCATTCAAGTTTCTACAATACTCCTCACCCCCCCCTCAAAAAAA
>PVHP010015527.1:0-13223 GCA_004024765.1 Zapus hudsonius
GGCTACACACGCCACTCAAGTCAATTAAACCTGCTTCCTTTTACCTTTTGTGTGGCTATTAGAACATTCAAAATTACACACATGGTCTATATTCTTTCTAGTTGGGGGTGGCCAATTGGACACCCCACCCAAGGTGAGCATCTCTAGAAGAATCAAGGTCTGTGGAAGGCACAGCAAGGCCGAATTAGCTCCCACTCACTCAGAAAGTTTGGTCACATGATGAGAGTTTGATTTTGGCTTACAGACTTCAGAGGAAACTTCAGGTAGCAGTCAGGGAAAGGATTGCATGAGCAGAGGCTGGGCATCACCTCTGGCATAGGATCTGAAACATCACAGCATGAGAGAGAGACAGATACTGGCTAGGGGGAGCTGGAAGAAACACCCCTGAACTTGCCCCAACAACACATCTCCTCCAGCAAGGTACCAATTCCCAAATGGTTACCAGCTGGGTATGTAGCATTCAGAACACATGAGTTTATGGGGACACCTATTCAGACCACCACACCATCATATATTGTGAATTCAACAGGTACAAGTATCCCTAGGTCAGAAGTGAGCTTTTTCCTATGTCATTGTCATCGAGGTCAGACTACGAGTGAGCTCCCTCCAGTCAGCAGCCTTTGCGGATGCACCGTGGTTGATGAATCTGAATAATAATCCATTTAATGTGAGCCCATTTTCTACATGTGACCCATTTTTCTCTAAGAAGCTAATTTAGGGGAGGAAAAGCAATGGAAGCCTGGCTTGGGAAATTCATTTCCTTTCACTCAGAATGTTTCAGATGGGAAATATGCTTGGAGAGGAATATAGCCTTGCTTGTCTGAATATGGAAAGCAGCTAGGGCTTGGCATATTTCACCCTGTCCCCTCCTGGTGTCCCAGGAGAAGAGGAAGGCAGCTCTCTGGCTGGCAGGGGTAGGATATAGTGATGTCTATTTTAGTTGAAGCCTGTCCCTAAAAGCTTGTGACCTAAAAGAATCCCTCCAGCTCTCCTGCCTGCTGGTTTCTGACTCAGTTATATAACAAGGCATCCAAGGACACTTAAGAGTTCTGAATGCAAGCTACAGCATGCTCTGCTTAAGACCCTCCTGGGACTACCCACTCTGGTGAAAATAAAATGCCAATGTTTGGCATCACCTCAGAGACCCCACTGGATCCTCCAGCTCACCTGCTCCTCCCTTCTCTCTTCACATTTCTGTAGTCACACCACCTCGCTGCTCCTGAAGTAGACAGACCGGTTTCCTGACCCCTGAGCCCATGGTCGGTCGGCCAATGTCCTCTTCCTAAAGCCTCCTCCCCTGGAATCCCTGCTTCCCTGCCTCCTTAGAGGATACTCCTAAATCCACTCTTCTAAATGCTGTATCATCACTCACCTCTAGCCAGACTTGAACTTATTAGCAGATCCTATTTTCTTTGGGGTACAAGTTCTAGACAAAATCATCCGTCATGTAGCAGCAGTGACTTTCTTGTTGCTGGTAGAAACCACCTGACCAGAAGCAGTTAATAGGAAGCACAGGTTTATTTCAGTTAACAGTTTTGAGAAGTCTCATCATGGTGGAGAAAGCATGACACAGCAAAGGTTGGCCATCTCATCTGGTCACACCAACTGGCAGGTAGCAGCAAGAGTGAGCTAGCTCTACCCAGTCAGGCTGGGCTGATAAAACTCAAGGTCTACCCCAGTGAACACACCTCTTCCAGCAAGGCTCCACCTCCCAAAGGCTCCACCAGCTGGAAATTGAGTATGAGGCTTAATCAGAAACACATGAGGCCATGGGAGACATTTCACAATAACACCACCACACATGTGCTTAGCAGCTTATTGTCTGTGCATGACTTGGAAGTGAAGGAAATTTATACACCCCAGGCATCTAGAGGAAAGAAAGAAGGGTAACATTTATTATCTAAAGTAAAGTTGGGTAAGTGTTAACGGGTTAAATTGCACTGCCCTAAAATTCATATATTGACACACTAATTCCTAGTACCTCAGAATGTGTGACCTTCTTTGCACAGAATCACTGCAGAGGGATCTAGTGCAGTGGACCCTACTGTAATATGGCTAGTGTCCTAACAGGGAAGTGTGAATACAGAAAGAGTCACGTGGAGGCAGAGAGAAAATGAAGGCAGAGATTGGGTAATGTGCTTTTAAGCCAAGGGATGCTATAGGTCATCAGCGACCACCAGAAGCCTGGCAAGGACCTGAGTGATCTCCCTCAGACCCTGGGGAGGAACCAATGCCTTCAGCACTAAACCACCCCCTGCCACCCACCCCAGCTGTCAGCCTAGTACAACTGGGCAAAATTTCTGACTTTGAAGCCACCCAGATGTGGGGCATTTTTATGTCAGCTTTAGGGTGACACTCATGCAGAAGGTCCATGAGACCCCCTACAGCAAAGCCAGAGCCTTAATGTGGCCAAGGGCTCATACAAATCTATCTTTTTACTATGTGCTCTTGGAGTATGGTACAGTCTCCCATGGAGGAGATAACTAATTCCCCCACCTTCTCAGCATGCTTTTAGATGAAGGGTGGTCCTTGACCAGGTGAATGATTGACACCAAGACGTGTTACATACATAAGAATAAGTCACACAAGCCCTCTGCCCAGAAGATCACAACAAAGCTATACATAATGAAAAAAAATACCGTATGTTCTAGGACACAAGATCAGAGAAGTTCATTTTTTTCCAGATTTCTTTATAAATTCAGTACAATGGTAAAGAAATATCTCAAATTGTTTTTTTTTCCTATGAAAACTGAAAAACTAGTTGTGCATTTTTATGAAATGTCAAAGCCCAGAGCTGGGAAGATGACTTTGAAGAGCAAAGTTGGTCCTCTGGATGACTGGAGACCAACATGCAAAGCTGTGAAAACTATGAAAGAGAGATCAATATTGTTAGCAAACAAATTCACAAGAGAGTACATCCAGTCATTTCATTCGTAAATCAAAAGATATTCCAATGTTGTGGGGGAGGGTAATCTTTCCTGTAATTGCCATTGGTAACATTTAAGAAATGAATTTGGGGATGGGGAGGGGAGCATTGGGGAATTGGGGATAACAACTCATTGTTTGCCCACTGAATATTGTAACTCATTATGGACAATAAATATATATTTAAGGAAAAAAACAAGAAATGAATTTGACCTGGCGTCTTACATCTGAAACAATTTTTTCCTGCCATCTGGATTACAGACATAAATGTGAAAATTTAACAGAAACTTCCAGAAAATAATTGAAGAAAACACTTCATGTTCTTAGATATAAAACGTTTCTTTTGCTGTACAGAAGTACTGAGCGTCAAGGGGACGGTAATAAAAATTACAGTAGATTAAAATAATTTCTACTCAACAAGACCACTTAAGAGAGAAACAGGGAAGGCTGCAGAGATGGCTTAATGGTTAAAGGCACTTGTTTTCAAAGCCTGATGGCCTGGGTTCGACTCCCCAGTACCCACATAAAGCCAGATACACAGAGTGGTGATGGGTTTGCAATGGTGGCAGACCCTGGGGTGCCCATACTCATTCTCTTTCTCTGTCTGCTTCTTTCTTTCCTTTCTCTCTCCAATAAATAATTAATTTAAAAGAGAGAGAAACAGCAAATCACAGAAGGAAGGAAACATTTTCAGTCTAGAAACCTGGCAGAGAAGTCAAATCCACAAGATGAGGAGTGCTCCATCCCTTCTAGAAAGAGTCAGGCAAGAGCAGACAACCAGACGCAAACTTGGTGAAGGGCTGGGTTTAATGTCACAGAAGGTATGAAAGGCTCAAGGGGTATGAAAGAGTGTCCAACATCCTCAACCAGAAAAAACAGTGAATTACTACAACACAGTAGCTCTACACCCACTGAAGCACCAAGATCAACCAGGCAAGTGCACTTGGAACTCTCTTGTCCTGCGTGGACCGTGCGCATTGGTCCAACCTCTTTGGAAATGTCTTTGGCGAAATTGCGTCAGGGTTGACCGTGCACAGACACAGTGATCCAGCATTTTATTCATGGATACATCCCTTGGACAAATATGGACCCAAGGGCAGCTACAAATAGATTCGTAGCAATGTTATTCATCAGAAATGGTCCTTGTGCCCATCAGTAGGAGGACGGGTTTATTAACGGTGAGATGCTCACAGGGTGAAGCTTGCATAATGATTAATGTAAGTGAACGGATAGCTGTATGTATTAGTCAGGGTTCTCTAGAAGAAACTAGAATGCATTCACAAATATATTCAAAGCAATAAATCTGACACACAGAGTCCACTTTGTATGATTCTATCACTAGGTGGTCTGTGGTGATGGAAGCCGGAGTGGCTGCCTTGGGGACACAAAGGCCTCTGAGGGGCTCCTGGAGTCTGGTACTACGGTGTGGTCCCAGGTAACCTTTGGTGCAAGTGTGCCAGGCGGTGCAGTTACAATGCATGCACTTTCCTATACGGGTAGTATGCTTCCAAAGAAAAACCCACTTGGAAGGCACTTGCTTGCAAAGCCTGCTGGCCCAGGCTCAGTCCCCCAGTCCCCACATAAAGTCAGATGCACAAAGTGGTGCATGCTTGTTTGCAGAGGCAAGGTAGATAAAGAACTCTTTGGAAAGCTCATTGCAATGAACTTGAGAGAACCACACAGTCTTACCTGAAAGAAGGGGTGCAGAAGGTTCCAGCAGATTCTTCTGTACCATCTTTAATATCTTTCTTTTTTTTAAAAAAAATCTATTATTTATTTATTTATTTGCAAGGAGATGAGGGGAGAGAGAGAATGAGAAATGAGCGTGTCAGAGCCTCTTGCCACTCCAGACACATGCGCCACTTTGTGCATCTGGCTTTGCATGGGTACTGGGGAATCGAACCTGGGCTGTCAGGCTTTGTGAGCAAGTGCCTTTAACCACTTAACCATCTCTCCAAGACCTGATTACTTTCTTTCGAGGAAACAAAAATATGTTTTCTTTTGGGGCCCGAGAAGTGTGTTGTCTTTTTAGCTTATAAAAATTGTGTGTCTGTGTGTGTGTCTGTGTGTCTGTGTGTGTGTAACAAGCGTGTCATGATATGCATGTAGAGGTCAGAGGACAATCTTGAGTGTTTGTGTTCTTCCACCTTTTTGTTTATTTATTTATTTAGGGTTTTTTGAGGTAGGGTCTTGCTCTATCCCAAGCTGATCTAGAATTCATTATGTAGTCTCAGGGTGACCTCAGACTCATAGTGATCCTCCTGCCTCTGCCTCCCAAGTGCTGGAGTTAGACACCCAGCTTCTTGCACCTTTTCTCGAGACAAGGTCTCTTGGCACTGTGAGCCAGCGCCTGGCTCTGGATTCTGGATTCTGGTTGTGGGTGCATTGGGATCATGGACTCAGGTCAGCAAACTTTGTAAGCAAGTGCTTTTAACTGCTAAGCCATCTCTCTAGCCCCTTTCCACTTTTATTATTCACAGCTTCTAAGCCCGGACTGTCACCTGGAAGCAAGGGGTCAGCACATCTTTGAGGAATGACAAACTGAGATGATTCTCCTGTAAGTGGACATTCTCTGTGTGCTCCTCTGTGGGGTGGATGTAAATTTTCAGTTTCCCGGATCTGGCCTGCTCTGATCTCTGTGTGGGCCCACAGTGATGGAAGACAGTACTGTGCTTTTTTGCATGTGGCCTGGAGAGGCCTAGCCAGCTTCCCTTCTTGCTCGAGAGCCCCACATCTGCTCAGAGGATGACCCCAGCCAGCCAGAGGAGGAACAGCACAGCCCCCTGACGCCGGCCATCTCCCAGAGCCCCTGGCCACCAGGGGCCAACTGCAGATGCAGGAGGAGCTGGGGAAGAACCAGAACAGCCCAGCTGAGCCACAGGCCTGTGAGCAACCAGGAACCCTCAATGGGATAGTATGGAATGCAGAGAGAGCCGATGAAATGACCACCATGGTTGAGTCTCACATAAAATATCGTGAAGCCAGGGTGCACTGTGGTCTGAGTTCAGTAGACCTGAAAAGCACTGTGAATCTGTCAGTGGGTGTTCTTTTCCCCAACAGTGCACATGGTACCTGGAGGCCATTTTCTTGTGTATGCATGTGGCCATAGGTGTGTATGTGTGCGTGCAAGTTCACGTGTACGTGCATGTGTGCACATGTATACGAAGACCAGAAATCAACAGCAGGTTCTTTCTATATTGCTTCTTCTCCTTATTTTTAGGAAAAAACATCTCTCAGTGAACCTAGTGCTCGTTGATTTGACAAGCTAAGCTGGCCAGCAAGCCCAGAAATTTCGTGCCTCCACCTCCCCAGCATGCACCACCACACCGAGCACTTTTTTGCGTGGGTGCTGACATACGACAAGCATTTTATGCGTGGAGCTATTCCCTCAGGCTCCCTGGAGATCATTTCTAAGACAAAGCCAAGAGTCTCTTGTGGACGTAGAAGAAGGGCATTATCAAATTAGGAAAATAAAATACACGGACAAATAGACAGAAAACAGGAAAGTAGGATCAATTTGAATTTGAGATAAAGGATCTTTCAAAATACTAGTTCACCCCACATTGACCATTACTTAACACGCTACCATTGGCACGCATGAATGACATGGGCACGGGGTGCCTGTTCAGAGGCTTTATGTGGTGACTTAAACCCGTCCGTGTCTACTTAAGCCTCTGAGCAGGGTCAAGTTCCTTGCAGATGGCCATTTTCTTTTCAGGAATCCATAGCTCTTCTCTACTTCGGCCCACTAATGCTTCTGTGAAATCTGAGAGCATCTCCACTTCAAAAAGGATTTGTGTTCATATGTGTGCATGGTGTGCTCACGTGTGTGTGTTTTTGAGTGTGCATGCATGTGTGTGGAGGTCCGAGATGACTTGATCTCTCTCCACCTTATTTACTGAGACAGGCTCTCTCACTTGAACCCAGAGCACACTGATTCAGCTAGTCTACCTAACCCAGCTTGTCCTGGGGATTTGTCTCCTGAATGCTTGGAGTAGAGTGGCCACCATCCCTGCCAAGCATTTACGTAGGTGCTGGGGATCTGAACTCAGTCCCCTTTCTTTTATTTTTCTAACAGTTCTTTCTCTTTGGGAGTCTTGTCAGGTTTCTACTGACCCTTGCGGAGAAGAGACTTGACCAACCCCAGCCAAGCAGGCGTGTCTTTCATGAGGTCACTGAGTGTGGCTGACGGGCTTCTAGAAACTCACACCTGTCTGCGGCATGGTGGGTTTTCACAGGCATCTGGTCACTCATTTAGCTTTAGCTCTGATGGATCTAGCATCCAGCTATTGCTTCCTGGTCTGGTCTTCATCTCTAAATAGCTTTCTTTGGGTCTTGAAATTCCCCTTCCACTGAACCCACTATTTGGGGCCAAAGTGGCATACATCATCTCTTTGAAGACATGTATTGAAATATTTTGGATTCAAAAATAATTCTTCAGCTATGACTGACTTCTGTGCTCTGTGCAGGTTTTTGGCTCTGGCCACCGTCTGCCTTCTGAGCATGCTCCTGTTTCAGATCACGGTAACTGCTCCTTCTCCCCATCTGTCTGCCAGGGCTTCTCCCATTCCTCCTTGCAGCTCTTGTCTCCTCTGGAGCCATGCCTAGCTGCTGGGTCCCCTTGGGGGTCGCAAAACATGTGTGAGGCACATTCCTCTTTGCTCCTGAGCCCAAGGGCTCTGCGCCTGGCTCCTGACTCCCTGGAAGAGCAGCTGCTCTTGCTCTCGCAGTCTGGGAAGTGGCTGCTAGGATCACTCACCAGTTAAGAAAGAGAAATCCCAGGCTCTTTAATAGAAAACTACTGCAGGATGTGTTTGGTCAATGCAAAGGCATAAAGCACAAACCAAGAGAAGGACTAGAAAGCCCAGTAAGTTCCCAACACACAAAACTTGGCGTTTCAAACACATTCAAGCCATAGTGCAATACAGCCCTGTCAATTAGAAATACGAGAGGCTGGGGGACGGGGAGGGCTCAGTGAATAAGGTGCTTGCTGACAAGCATAACCACTGAGTTTGGATCTTTGAGTCCATGAAGAGAGGTACCCAGTAGCAGTAATAATGGTGTGAGCATCTGTCTATATTCCCAGTGCGCCCACAGCATTGCATGATGGGAACTGGTGACAGGAACATCCCCAGAGGCCGGCAGGTCAGCTGGCCTGGTGAATGCAGACGAGGCCTGACACCAATGTCATCCTCTATCCTCCTCACCAGCAAGTGCCCGTGTGTGTGTCTGCACCCACGCACATGGACACACACCACACACAAGTGTACACACACACACAAAATGGAATGCAGGAGACAGTGACACATACGACCTCTGAGGTTGTTTACCTTTGGGGAGTAGAGATGAGGATGAGGGAGAGAGGACCAGGAGATTTTTATCACAAGCCTTCATCAGTCGGTCACCCTTTGATCCTTTACGTCCCAGGCATATTTCATGTTGATAAATTTCAATAGAAATCACAATAAAAAAGCCAGAGTGGAAAGCATATGCCAAAGATAAAAAATAAATAATAAATAAATTTTTATAAAAATTACAAAGTACCAAATGAAATTGACGACAAGAAGAATGTGGAAATAAATGTAGTAGAGAACTTTCTGGAATAGTGATTAGATCTTCTGTCTTTAGTTTTGCCTGTGGCATCTGGAAGCTTCCCAGGAGTGGTTCTTGACTTCTATTAAAGTGTCCCAGTCCTCCTTGAGTCTGAGTGTCCTCAGATTTTCTCAGGGATTCCTTGAAGAAGCATTTCCATGTGAATCATTTCTGAATTTTCTGTAAAACTTCACAAAGGTTTTAGTCATTAACTTGCTTAATGTTCCTTTCAGAAGGATCTGCAAGGTGCAATCCTCTCTGAATTTTACCCTTAAAATGTCAACCTTCTCTAATATGGAATCATGAGATGAGAACCGTGTCATCCGGGCTTTCTCCTTTGTGGTCAGGGCTGCAGGTTTTGTATCTGTTTCAGGAGGTTAATAACCTGGAACACCTCCAAACTGATAGGCACTCAAAGCCTGTGTCTGGGCTGGAGAGATGGCTCAGCCATTAAGGCACTTGCCTCCAGTGCCTAAGGCTCCTGTTTCAATTCCCCAGTACCCACATAAGCCAGACCCACAAGGTGGTGGCCCTGGTGTGCTCTCTCTATCTCTCTGCCTCAAAGCCTGTGTCTGAGAGAAGTTCATTTTCTTCTTTTTTAAAGGCACTCTTGATTTTATGTTATTGTTTATTTATTTATTAGTTATTCAAGATAGGGTCTCACTCTAGCCCAGGCTGACCTGGAACTCACTATGTAGTCTCAGGGTGGCTTCAGACTCATGGCGATCCTCCTACCTCTGCCACCCAAGTGCTGGCATTAAAGGTGTGAGCCACCACACCCAGCTTTATTTTATTTTTAATTTAAATTTGTTTAGATGATGTCTCATGCAGCCCAAGCTGGCCTCAATGATGATCTTAAACTGCAGATCTTCCTGCCTCATCTTTCCCACTGCTGGGATTACAGGTGTGCATCGCCATACCCAGGTTAAGGTGTCCTTTTTAAATTGATATTTATTCTTCAAAATATGAATTCATTTTCTACTTTTTTTTACAGATCTGTTTATGGAAAGGTTTATACCTCTTTTCCTGGTAGCCACTAAAATTCTAAAACCTCTAAAACACTTGCTGCAGAGATATGGCTATACATTTTTTTTATGTCTTTGAGCAGCTGGATGCGGGTGTGGTCACTGCTTTGATGAAGGATCTAGAACCAGTAAAGGACAAGAAGCCTCAGATCATTCTCATGGTAGCCTTGTCTGGGATCACGTGGGGTCACACTATGACAGTGGGCTGGCAAGATCCTCTCTCATTTGGGGACATTTGTGTTCTGGGTCTACTGACTCTTGTCTAGCCAATGATGACTTCATCGAAGTCACTCCAAGGTTTTCCACCTTCCTTGGTGGCCTGTGACTGCCAGCTCAGGAGCTAAGTGGATTGTTGGAAGACAGATGGGCTCCTCTGTGTCCCCTCTCCACCCTGCACTCTTGACTTTCTGACCCACAAGCCTGGTGTCCTCCTTCCTTAGGCACAGGCTTGCTCTCTGATGTGCTGTGACACACTCAGTGTGCCCTGCAGACACACTCAGCATGGCTCAGGCTGACACTGGCTTGTCCTACTTTAATTCAATGTGAAGAAGGTCATGAGACTCCAGGCAGGTTGTCACCTTCATGAATCTGAGTAAGCACTTGATCTTTTGGGGTGAGAGTGAATAAAAATGTGCCTTGCTTGGTGAACTACAAGATCGTGACAGCAATGACCCCAACAGAGACTTCATTCCAAGGGAAAACCAAACCTCCAGGGAAAAAAGTCCTGGGTATTTTCAGATGTGCTAGAGGTAAAATGGTGGCCTAGACATTTCCCCTGACAGCTTCATGCAACATGGTTCTTCTATGTGGAGATTACTCCTCCCCCACCTACAAAATGATGTCACTAACCCAGCTTGCCATTGGAAGGGACCTTCAGGGGGGGGGGGGCAGTGGACAAGACAAGATTCAGCTCATGGGTTCTTACACAAAAACCATTCCCTTCCTGGAGGGCCAGTCTCATTCGTGGTGATGACTGCTGAGAGACCGTGGAGGCAAGGACAGCCATCTTGTCCTTCTCACACTTGAACTTGGCAATGGCTTTGCAGTTGTCAAGCCATCTCAGGTGGATTTCCAGCTGAAGACTTCACATAAAAGATTCTGTCTTCTGAAGGGAGAAAGGACAGATCAGAAGCCTCCTTCCACCATGAAAGATCAGTGCAACTCTTTTAATATTGACCTTGTCCAAGCCATGAGCAAGCAGACAGTGAATTGGCTCATTATTGATTCATAGCTCAAGTTAAGAGCTATTTTAAAATCTGGGATTATGGGCTGGGGAGACTGCTCTGTGGTTAAGGCACTTGCCTGCAAAGCCTAAAGACCTGAGTTTGATTCCCCAGTGTCCAATAAAGCCAGATTCACAAGGTGATGCGAGAGTCTGGAGTTATTTGCAGTGGCTAGATGCCCTGGTATGCCTATTCTCTCTGTCTCTCTCTCTCTCTCTGTCTGTCTCTCTGTGTCATAAATAAATAAATATGAGATTGTGATGACAGGAAAGTAACAACTTTCCTTCACCTTTTATTCAGAGATGTAGAGGATGGCCTTCTTTAGATGGATGCTTTTGTCCCCAACTCCTCTGATTACCCTCCTGAGCCATCCTCATATCACCTCCCATCACTCCTGCCAGCTCAGTCCAAATATCCCAACGTATCCATGGTGCCAATGTAGTTCCAACAGATTTCACCCATGGCTTGGCCCTCGCACCATCACTGCCGTCCATTGGTTGCTCTGTGGTGAAGTCTCATTTCACGGATCAGGGGCTGCCTCTCCAGGCTCCCTGCTGGAAGCCTCCCACACAAGGACACCTCCGAGCCACCTGATTCCATCGGAGGTGTGTGATCAGGACCGTCCCAGATTCCAGGATGGAGCTGGTGGGCGGGCAAGTGTGGTAAGATCGGAGCTATGCAATCAAAACTGAGTTTTTAAGTTAGCATGGAAAGGAATGCGTTTCATTAGAGCATGCGTGTGTGTGATGTCATGACTCTCTGTCCTTCCTCTCACACGCTGGCTTCGTGGTTCTCTCGTGCTGGTCTCCCCTCTCCCTCGCCCCTGCTGACTCTCCTGTCACAGGTATTCACCATGCTTTTCTTCTCTTCCCTGTCTTGTGATCTCCTCCCCTCTCACAGGCCCATTTCCACTTTCATCACACACATGTACACACACACACATCACACATGTACGCACACATACATGCACACACATGCACACATTTAAGTCTAGAATCTGCATTTGAAGAAAAATGAGATATTTGCCTCACTGACTTTGGCTTATTTCATTTAACATAATGATCTTCAGTTGCATCCATTGTCCTGCAAATATCAGGATTTCATTATGACTGAATAAAGTTCCATGATATGCATGGACCACATTTTCCTTATCATTAGCTGTTGATGACCATCTGAGACGGTTCTGTGTCTTGGGTATTACGACAAGCACAGCGGCATCATGGGTGTGCAAGGATTTCTGTGGTACGATACCTCAGCTTCCTACAGACACAGACTCAGGAATGACAGAGCTGAGTCATATGATAGCTCTATGTATGGTTTTATGTTTGTTTGAAGAGCCTCCATATTATCTTTCATAGTGGCTGAACCTGTCTATACTCCCCCAGCAGTGAAGAAGGGTTCCCCTTCCCCAGCATGCTCTCCAGCATGGTTGTCATTCGTTTTCTTCGTGATAGCCGTTCTGGGTTGGGGTACAGACAAACAGAAGCAGAGTTCTGAGCAGAATCTATGGTCAGGAGTTCGGGGATGGATGGCTCTTCCTCTTCCCAGTTCGGTAGTGAAAGTCTCACTGGGGAACTGGTGGCTGATAAGGGGTCCTTGAGGAAAAGAAAGACTCAAATGGTGAGTAGAAAACTCATTCAAGATAAAGGGTGGTGATATTAAAAAGATTTTCTTTCTCTTTTTTATGTGTGTTTATGGTATAATATTGTGGTGTGTGGTGCAGGCACGTGTGAGTGTGCGCAGAGGAAGACTCCTGAAGAGGGGCAGATGTCAGATTTCCACCTCGGCCATGCTTCCACCTTATTTTCTTGAGAGAGGGTCTCTGATGAACCTAGAGCTCCCTGTTTTTCAGTTAGACTGGCTGATCAGCAAGTGCCAGCAATCCTCCTGTCTCCACCTCCCTCAGCATTAGGGTTGCAGGCATGCATAGCCATGCTAGGCCAGGGATTGAACTCAGATCCTCATGCTGGCATAGCAAGTGTTCTTATCCACTGAGTTATCTTGCCAGCCCTGAAATAAGGCTATTCATGAAAGAGTAACATGTTAGGGAGGTAGGAAGCAAAGAGTGGGAAGGAAAGCAGGGGATCAGTCATATTAGCACAGAGTTTGACTTAAGAACATGGTCCCTTTCTTAGAGTTAAATGAATGTGGTTCTAATCCTGGCTTCAGGTATCTATGAGAGTTACTGAGCCTTTGGAAGGCTTACTTTTCTTATCAGCAAAATGATGATGATGGTGGTGATGATGAAAGTGATGGTGATGGTGATGGTGGTGATGGTGATGATGGTGGTGGTGGTGAAGATGGTGGTGATGATGATGGTGATGGTGGTGATGATGATGGTGATGGTAATGGTGGAGGTGATGATGGTGATGGTGGTGGTGATGATTATGGTGATGATGGAATTGATGGTGATGGTGGTGATGATGGAGATGATGGTGATGGTGGTGATGATGGTGGT
>PVHP010015527.1:13323-37439 GCA_004024765.1 Zapus hudsonius
TGATGAAGGTGATGATGATGATGGTGCTGGTGATGGTGATGATGGTGATGGTGATGGTGGTGATGGTGATGGTGGTGATGGTGATGGTGATGATGGTGATGGTGATGGTGGTGATGGAGATGCTGGTGATGGTGGTGATGGTAGTGATGGTGGTGGTGGTGATGGTGATGAAGGTGATGATGATGATGGTGCTGGTGATGGTGGTGATGATGGTGCTGGTGGTGGTGGTGATGGTGATGATGGTGGTGATGGTGATGATGGTGATGGTGGTGATGGTGATGTGATGATGGTGATGGTGATGATGGTGATGGTGATGGTGGTGGTGGTGGTGATGGTGATGATGGTTATGGTGGTGATGGTAGTGATGGTGGTGGTGGTGATTATGGTGATGATTCACAGGACTGCTGGTGGAAATCACATGAGAAAATATGTGAAACACAAAGTTTCAACACAAAGATGTGTGGCTCTTATTTCTCACTGAAAGAGAAGAGGAGGGGATCTCTGGATGTTTAACAGTGAATGATTATTGCAGGAAGGAGACGAGGTAAGAGGATATGGGCTGGGGTTGGTAGCAGCAGAGGGCCCAGGCAAAGAAACAGTCAGCAGAGACACTATCCAGCCCCTAGAGTGTTGGAAATGAGACTCTAAGTAATCATGGTCCCAAATTTTATAACTCAATTGTCATTTCACTTCTAAAAGTCATTTATTAAACATATGAGAACTCATTTATTTTCCCCCTTTACTGAAAACCACTCTGTCTGGAACTCTCCAGAGAGAACATGAAGCATTTAGCTTCAAACACAGTCTCTGAGGTTATGCCAGCCAGCATCTTAGCAAAGCTTAAGTGTATAGACTAGTTTCAAAGTATGGCTGGAGAGATCCTGGAACTTTCCACTCTCCTGCTGAAATAAACAAGTCCTAAAAAAATAAAAGTCTTTTAAAATGTACTAATAGACTGGCATAAATAAATAAAAGTCAGCTATATACTTTGGGTTGAAAGTGACCTTCAAGAATCTTTGTCGACTCTGTGGAGATGGCTTCTTGGAAATAAGGACTTTGCAGATTAATAAGTTAAGATGAGGTCACTGGACTAGAGGGCCTGGTAACCTTATAAGAAGAGCGATGTTGGGCAAGAGAGAAACAGGCACAGAGAGGAGAGGTCATGTGACAGGCGGGTCATATGAAGATGAGTGAGGCTATCACAAGCCAGGAACAGGAGGGTGGCTGGCCACCAACAGCTGGGAGAGAAAGGCAAGCAAGGGGTCCTCCGTAGGTCTGATGGAGCAGAGACTACAATGCTTGGACTGTGGACTCCACCCTCCAGAACTGGGAATGAATTCCTGCTGTCTTAAGCCAATGCTTGTGACCATTTGTTATGGTCACCCTGGGGGTTTTAGAAGCCAAAACCGTAAGAAGAAGTGGAGCTCAACACACCTGGATGTGGAAAGCAGCATCCACTCTGAGGCACTGGTTAAACCCAGGAGAAATGCAACCCCGCTGTCCATTGCCTGGGAGGCTGCAGTAAGCAGGCAGAAAGCCCAGGAACCACCCACAAGGATGAGCTGACTGGGCTGTGGCTCCCAAGCTGTGGATAAGCCAGCAAGAAAGCTTCCCCACAAAGTACTGCTGGGAAACTGCCTCTCAAACAGATGCTGAGTGCTGAAGAAAACACTCTGAGAATGTGGAGCCACAAAGCAGCTGCAGCATATTCTGAAGTCTGCATTATGCCACCTGGATGCTCCGAGAACTCTTCAGCTGGGAACTAGGGTTCCAGAGGCCCAGGTTGGTGATCACCTTGGGCATTATGCTCCCTTCCCTCATGGGTGTATTGAGTTCAGAGTCATCTGAGCAGCTCCTACCACTGAGTGAAGTCAGATGTTGAACTCTCCAGAAGCTTAAGGTTCTGTGACAAAAAGGAGAGGATAGGCAAGTCTGTCCTGGCCCACCCACCATCGGAATTCCCCCAATAAACAAAGTTCTAAAGAACAAAGAGTCACCTTCCAAAACCACAGACCATGGAGAGAGGCAAGCAAGGCAACATGACCAAAAGAAAATGGAGCCCTCCGCCATCTGCATGAGACATAAAAAGCCTTTGGTCATTGGGCTGTCAGGCATGCAGAATAGAGTGACTTAAGGAAACAAAAAATTAAAGGTATGAGTGAGATGCAGAAGGCTAGACTTATAAACAAAAAAAGATTTAGAAAACAAATTTGACATTCTGTAACTAAACCTAAAGTAATTCAAATTAAAAACTCAATTAAACACAGCTAAGGAGAAAATACATGAACTAAAAGGTAGATAAGAAGAAATCTCAGTGTAGAAAAAGTACAAATCAGAGAGGAAGGAGAAGGTATGGATGACACACCAAGAAGACAGAGAAGGGAGCTATTCATAGGAATAAAGAAGCAATATTTGCAGTCTTTGAGAATGTAATAACTGAATGAATTCCAAGTCAAGATAAATCAAAAGAAATCTACAAGCTGTCAAATCATAATGTGATTTTCAGGACACCCAAGGCAAAGGAGTGAAAGCGGATGACTTTCAAAAGGACAGCCAATTGGAGTGACAGATTTCTAGACAGCAATAAAGGAAGCCAAGAGACAGAATGATGGCGTCAATAAACCGGGAGGAAATAATAGTCAAATAAAATTATATATCCTGTGAGATAAAAGAGAACGGCTTTCAACAAGGAGGACAAAATAGGGTCATTTTTCAGATCATCAAAAACCAAGAAACTGACTTCACTGAAGGAAATATGAGCTTCTTCAGGCAGAAGGCATTACACACTGATGCTGTGAAATTAAAAACCAATCCAAGCAGACATTGCAAAATATGCAGATGGTCTAAACACAAATTGCTGTACAAAACAACAATCACTTCTTGGAGGGTTAATGTTTAAAAGAAAGGTAGAAGTATGGCACATCATTTGAGAGAGAAGTAATTAAAGCACTCTATGACCCTAAGTGTTCAAGATTTTACAGAGTGGATTTCCATTTTGAAGTGAATTTCAGAGTAAGCACCGAGAAGGGACATAGGATAAAGCGCATAAGCAGCCAGGCATGGTGGCACACGCCTTTAATCCCAGCACTCAGGAGGCAGAGGTAGGAGGATCACCGTGAGTTCAAGGCCAGCCAGGGACCAGGGACGACAGGGTGAGATCCAGGTCACCCTGGAATAGGCTCCTAAGCTTACAGACAACCTATGGAAAAGGAGAAAGAAGAGAGAAACAGAAAGCCAGGGTACAGTGAACACACAAATAAAGATGGCAGAACTAAATCTAATATATCAATATATACAATTGTAAAGGACATGAATATACCACGCCAAGTTAACAAAAGCCAAATTCTTTCTTTTAAGATCATACCATATATTTTTTTTAAAAAATCTAGCCACCCATTTATGAGAGACACACTAAGTTACCTGAAACAAGATGGAAAGCAAGTGCATAAACAATATATGCCAGGTAAGTATTAAACAAAACAGAGTCTTTGATTAGTAACAGATGAACCAACCATAAGGCAAAGGTGTAACTGGACATGAGGGGTCGTCCATGATGCTCACAACCCACCCAGCGGTTTGGTGTTCTCGTTAACAAAGCCTAAAAGCAGAGACCAGAACTTAGAATTATGGAAAGGGAAACAAAGATATCAACTATCAAAGCAGGAGGTTTTAACATTCCTATTACTCTAATGAATGGGCCAAACAAATAATTCACACCAGGTTCTGGAGAAAAGGAAATACAAAGGAAGGTTGAGATACAGAACCAAAAAATATGGAATGTCGGCAGGCCAAAAGAAGCCGATCTCGAGGGCTCCCGCTGGCCAGCGAGAGCAGACCGTCAAAGGACAACATTGGAATCTGGGGAGAAAACTCACTGGACAAGACCTGAGTTCAATTCCGAGCACCCACATTAAATGCTGGGCATGGTGGTGTGTGCCTGATATCCTGGCAGGAGAGGCAGAGACAGACAGATGCCTGGAGCTCATTGGCCACCCAGTCTAGCACATTTGATGAGCCAATGAGAAGCCCTGTCTCAAAAAGAGGTAGAGAGCATTCCCAAGGAAGAGTATCTGTGGTTGTCTTCATAGGACCACACGCATAGTACACACATGCACCTGTACACACACATACACAAACAGGCATATGCACACCCGCACACACAGAAACCCTAATGTAACTCTGAGGAAGATATACATCCATTATCTAAATCAATTACTAATTAATTTTCAATTATTAATGCATAACTAATCAGCTAGTTAATAACTGATTCATAATTAATATCCCAATTAGTAAAAGAAATACAAGCTCTCCTTTACAGTGGAGTGTCAAATAAATCTAAAAAAAATGATGGATTAGGAAAACGCTGTTTGGGCACCTGATATAACAATAATTTTTCAGACAAAAATCATCAACAGATGCAATTATGAAGGGGTTTCTGATGAGTAACATAGTTTATTATTTGTTGTGGTACTTTGAATTTGCCCCCTTAGACTCATGTGTTTTATTAAAATTAAGTGTGCAGCTTTAGTCCCTAGTGGGCATATCTACTATGAGGGGGCATGTCAGTGGGTTGGATCTGAATTCTAGCCTAAAAGGGATGCAGAGAGGTCTGAGCTCTGGGGTCCTGATCACTTGCTGCTTTTAGGTGTGTGCTAGCTGGTGATGGTTTTTCTCTCTGTTTGAATCTGTGAAAGGGGGCCAGCTTCTTCCCCCATAGATGGAACTTCCCCCTGGATCTGTAAGCTTGAAATAAATCCCTTCCTCCCATAAAACTTTGACAGTTGGATATTCATCACTGCATTGTGGAGTTGTCTACACTTGTTAATCAATAACTTCATCGTCCATACTTATTAACTACCTATAGAACTGTTGTAGAAATCCCCTGTGACAAACAGACAAAGCCTTAACAGCAAGAGGAGAGTGGAGTTTCATTTATTATTATTATGAATTTGGGAATTTACGCCAACGGGCCAAGCATAGATGAAGCTTTGGTCACGAGCCCAGGTTACAAAGGGATTTTATAGGGTACAGAGATGTGTATGTGACATCACACATGTAAATTAACAAATCAGGTAGAATGCAAGAAAGCTCAAAGTGTAAAATGGGATCCAGAGAAATGTAGATAAGCCTCTGTTCTCACCTCCTCCCCTACCTTCCTTCTTGATCAAAGCTTGTAGAATTTACAGCCCAAATGGGAGGGCCAGTTAACCAAAGTAAGTTAAGTCACAAGATGCATTTGGGTTACAATGATTTCTGGAAGTACAATGACCCCATGGACATAGACAAAGGAGTGACAGCGAGCATTCTCTGTCCTCTGGTATCTCGTCCTAAGCTTGTCCTCGCAGACCTCAGACAGTTGCTGTCTCTGCCTCCATGTAATCTTCCAAGTTTGAGTAATATTCCCTCAGTAGTGTTTTTAACAATATCCTGATCTTCCATTACAGAACAGCCTGCAGACCCCATCTTAAGTGATAAGTTAGTGTGTCCAGTGGTGGTAATCACTGCCAGTATGCTTGTACGCTTCTCAATGGGATACATTAGGAAAGATCTGGCCTCATTTTGATGATAGGTCCACCGAAAGTGCATCTCTGGATCCCTCCATGAGGAAACACCAGGCAGGCAGACACCATGAGATCCTGCTCAGTACAACAGGCTGGCTGTCTCAAGAATGCAAGCTTGGGCTGTAGAGATGGCTCAGCAGTTGAAGGTATTGGCTTGCAAAGCCTGACAGCCAGGGTTCTATTCCCTGGAACCCATGTAAAGCCAGATGCACAAAGTGGTGCTTGTGTCCGGAGTCCTTTTATAGTGACAGGAGGCCCTGGCACCTTCATACTCTCTTTATCTGCCTCTTTCTCTTTGTCTCAAATAGATAAAATATATTTTTTAAAAATGCAAGATCAAGTAGGGTATGAATGTGCATGCCTATAATCCTCACACTGAGGAGTTGGAAGCAGAGGATGACCAGAGGATGGTGAGTTCAAGGTCAGCTTCTGGACTAAATAGTAAGATCCTGGTTTCCATCAGTCAGTCAGTCAATCAAAGAAACAAATGTAGGGGCGGAGCATGATGGCAGACAAGTAGCAGCCTCGCCAGGACTCTCTCCGTAAAGGTTTGATTTTCCAGATGGGATCCAACCTCCAGACCTCAGCTGGCCCTGAACCCAAGCCTACCTCTCCCCAACTCCGGCACCAGCCCGGACAGGGTTCCCCAGTGGCTTTCTGCTCCGCAGAGGAACAGAGAGCCGCTCTTCCTCTACCCCAAGCTCTGCCATCGCCATTGTCTCCTCGCAGGTGCTTCCCAAGCCCTTGCCAGCTGAGCACCTCTCCCTGGGGGGGGGGGCCTCCCTCCAGTGGGGCGCACTTCTCTCCGAACCCCCCCACACAGGCAGATGCGCTTCTAGGGCAACCTGACCTAGCTCGCTTCCAGAAGCCCACTCGGAACCGCAGCTGCGGGTGGGGCCAGGCCTCTGGCAGATACCTGGGAACCGCTGCCACTGCTGGGAGGGCAGAGGCCAGTTCAGACAGGGACCACTCGCCACTACTGGGAGGGCACAGGTGACTTGTCGGGCACTAGGGACCGTGTGCCACTGAAGGGAGGACACAGCAAAGTGGGCTGAACAGCACTCCCCAGGGTGCCTGAGTGCCCCTCCCTGGACAAGGTCACCTATGCCCAGAGGTGCACTGAGCCACAACCCTGGGCCTCCCACGCCAAAGGAGACCACGAAGTGCGAGCTAGTGGAATCATTGCATATGTAAGCAGCGACTGTCCCTGGAACAAAGCAGGGGGGACCCTTCCACATGAGGATTTTGGACATGGACCAATTGGGGACAGCAGGAACATTGGAAGGCCAGTGGAACCCCACCACCTTCTTAAAGCCTCTGCTCACAAAGGGACATGGACACCTCTGCCACATATGGCAAGTTACATCATCCATCAGGGCTCAGTGGGGGTGAGGCACACCCCACCAGGAAGCCAGGTGGGCCGGGAGGGGCAGAAGAATCCTGGGCCAACACTTCAGTCTCTCACTCCAGCCTTGGTGCAATGTTTGCTGTCCCCTGAGTCTCTACAAGGAGGGAAGCAAAGGGACAAATCTGACAGATGGAAAATGGCTGTCCCTGTGTACACAGGACAAGGTCTGTGACCCGGCCTTTAAGACCTCCAAGACAGGTGCAGCAGATGTTGAAAGAAGCCCTTGCTTTGCAACGCTGGAGAAATGGGATCAGGAACGTGTGCCAAGTCCCCTCGGTGACATCAGGCAGATGCTCCAGCTCTCACAACCTTGTCACCACAGATGATGATCTGCAGAGGATTTGTTCAAGGCAGTCACGTGATCTCTGAGGCTGTTTGCACATGGGAGAGCTGGGACAGAGAACCCTGACCCCAGGAATGACAGCAGCCTGCAGTGTCATGCCATTGAACACTCTGGACAGTCTGGAATGGGGTGGTTCAGCCATCCCCGGTTGTCAGGAAAGTGAGCAGGCATGAAGGAACTCTATGACTTGCCCAGGAAAGGCAGATCCTCTTGGGTCTGCCAGAAATAAGCAAAGATGGAGGGAGAGACAAGAGACATTTTCATAAGTTGGCTTAACAAGACTCGCTTTTCTCCTATAGGTAGAGTATTGCCCAGGTCAACTCTTTCATCATTTCTACAAATGAGATGGCATCGCATCTGCTAGATGACAAGAGGTATCACGGAGGGGAAGTAGAGTCACAAAGGATCAAGGCTGATAGAAGAATCTGAAGTGCCATGTCCGAGACCGAGGTGGCAGGTGCAGGAATCCCAGAATGTGCCCAGGGCTCTCAGAACCCAGCCTGGGGCTGGGTTTTCATGGGCATGTTTGTTGCAGGTGGTTTCTGTTGTTGGCTGTCTCTGCCAAGGTCAATGCTTCTAGAAAGCTTTATGTCTCTGACAGCAGTGGCTCCCCCTCGTGTGGCCTCCCAGGTGCAGCGAATGGCTTTGGTGGGCACCTGAGACAACATTGCCCTTTTGCGTAGACACCGATGTCCTTGCTGGGAGATTTCAGAAGCACATCACCTCACCTGTACACAGGCTTCCATGGTCACTGGGGAAAATACCAAATCCATCACAAGCATTTGCATAATCTGCCCTTTGATCTACCAAATTATCTTCTTAGAAGAATGCCTCAATTCTTTACTTAGCCTTTTGCAAAGTAAAAGTGTTTTGGAGGTTTCAAAAATTTCTTAAAGCAATATAAACGTAAAAGAAAATCCTTTCTTCTGGCCTCCTTAGGTAGCCAGGCTCTCTGGGTGGGAGGCTGGGTCTTTCCTGGGGCTGAGTGACACTGACACCAAGGTTACAGGAGCCTTTCACAGGTGAAGCTGGCTAATCAAATACCCATCTCAAGCACAGAGGAGAACATTCGGAAGACAACCACGAGGACAATCTTTGCCTTGAAATAAATGTATTTCATGGAGGAAAGGCAAATCTTTTCGAGGGCTGGTTTTCTATTCTTGAGGAGATTTCTAAAACGATGTCTTGTTTTTAAACAAAAATACGATAGGGAAGGAAAGGATAAAGCCTATAATAAACTAAAGGCACCATTGTTAGGAAAGGAGCCCTCCAAGTTCAGCCAGCGACATGGAGAATAAAAATAGAGAAAAATATACAAAAACTTAAAACAAGCAGGGTGTGAATAAAATAACAGTTTTTAAAATTATCAGACTTGATATGATCCAAGTTGTCTGCCAGAGTATGGGAAATAAGCGTACTATTTTCAGGCCTATGAATTGGCTTGGTATCGTGTTTTCATGGGGTCGGAGTGCACGTGTGTGTGCAGGTGCACACGCATGCGTGTAGAGATACCAGAGGATAAACTTGGGTGTTATTCCTTTGGGTACTTTTTTAGTAACAAGGTCTTTCATTGGTCTGGAACTCACCAAGTGGGCTAGACTGGCTGGCCAGGGAGCTTGTCTCCTCCTCCCCAGTGCTGGGAGTTCAAGGTCATACGCACCGCCATGGCCTTTTCACAGGCTACTAGCATCTGAATTCAGGTCCAAGTACTTGCAAGGTGTGGTCACTTGAAGACTTATGGTCCCATAGTAAGACAGTTAGGGGGAATGGGCCCCAAAAGTAAAAAGCAGGAATGACCTCGGGCTCTCCCTTGAAGTCTCCACTCTGCCAGAGATCAGAGAAGATTCTGGCTTCTTATCTCTTGCCCAAAGGAGTTCCCTAGATCTGTTTTTCCTCAAACAATCTGAGTTCCTCTCTGGGGATGCGGGGGTGGGGGGCCTCCATCTCTAGAATTCAAACCTAATCCTGGCATTGTGGTTGGTCAAGCTTAAGACCCCAGAACTTGGTATCATGGACCAATCAGCTGTCTCTCTGGCTCACCTGAGGCAGAAGGTATAATTACCAGGGGAGGGCTCACTCACACACTCTCTGTCTTTTTGGCTGGCCAGGTCAGATTCCTGGACCTCCAGGTTAAGGTAGTGGCGGAGACCCGGAGAGAAAGCCCCTGAGCCCTACTCCCACAGGGGCTTTACCCTCTCTCGCCTTCCTCATGGAGGAAGCCCTTCTTTTCTTTCCTCTCTAACTTCCTTTTCACGTTTCTTCCAGGCACATCATCTGGCTATCAGACCAGGTGGGTCTCCTATTCCCCCTTCCTTGGTCCATAGACTCTCCCTCCCCTCTCCTGACTTCTAAATAAATATAATAATTTAACAATTATCCTTCTCACATGTGCTTTTTAAAAAAAATCTTTAAATAAAGCAGACTCGGGGTTGGGGTTCAAGAACTCTTTCCTGAACCCCAATACCTCTATCAATAGACTCAGGTGTTTTATTATTAAAATTAACCTTGTAACTTGGATCTCCAGCCATCTGGCTGGAGGAGGTGTCACTGGGGGTGGAAGCTGGAGTCCAGCCCTAAGGTGTCACTGGGGTGGATCTCAGTTCCAGCACAAATGAACGGAGGGAGCAGTTTAAGCTCTAGAGGGTTTCGTGTTTGCTTGCTGTAGTTTGTCTCTGTACTTGGATGTATGGAAGTAAGCAGCTTCTCCTGCCATTGATTGAACTTCCCCTGGATTTGTAAGCCTGAAACACACATCCCTTCCTCCCATAAACTGTGTCTGTTTGGAAGTTTGTCCAGGATCATGGAGCTGACTATACAAGGTAAGCACTTTCCCAAATGACCTATCTCTCTAGCCTGGCATAGTATTTTTGAAGACCAATTTAGCATTTTATGTTAATATTTTATATGCTCTTTGACTTGGTAATTCTACTTCATTACTTCTCAGAAAATGTCCCGTGGAGTGAGTGCTCCCATGAATGTCACATGATGCATGTATAGAAATGGCAGCTGCTGTAGTCATCCTTCTTGTTGCTGTGACAAAGAACCCAACTAAAAAGCAGCTTGGAGCTGAGTGTGGTGGCACATGACTTTAATCCCAGCACTCGGAAGGCAGAGGGAGGAAGATCACTGTGAGTTCAAGGTCACCCTGAGACTACATAGTGAGTACCAGGTCAGCCAGGGCTAGAGTGACACCCTACCTCTAAATAAATAAATAAATAAATAAATAAATAAATAAATAAATAGGAGCTTGTGGAGGAATGGGTTTATTTTGGCTCACAGACTCAGGGGAAGCCCCATGATGGCAGGGAAAATGACTGTATGAGCAGAAGGGTGGACATCACTTCCACCACAGCACTGCAGACAGCGGCAGGAAGGTGTGCCAAACACTGGCCAGGGGAAGCTATAAGCCCACCACAGCACACCTCCAGCAAGATTCCAAAACTGCCATATGCTGGGGATCAAACATTGATAACACATTAAGTTTATGGGGACACCTGAATCAAACCACTGCACAACTCAGTAAATGGGAAAACTAACAACACTTAAATGTCCATCCATTAACTGTCATCTGATGACTACCAGACAGCCATGGGAAAGACAGTCAAATACACCAGAAGTGATGGGAGATAGCGCTTCATTTCATAACTTTCTATACTCCTTGAATTTCAACAAAAGCAGTAGTAAACCTGCTGTGTCATTTTATTAAAGGTGATACATAAACAGAAAAAAAATTAATGTGTGTGGAAAATAGGGCCGGAAATAGTCTTGTCCAATGGGATCAGAATAAGTAATAAAGGTTTAATATAACTGACTAAAACCAGAAAAGAGCGCTCCATACTTGAGAGAAAATAAGCAATTCTTCTCCAGAGGTTCTGATCATGTTTAAATTTTCAGGTGGAAAAAACAACCTATTCTTTTTCAAAATATTAATGTATACTAGCACAAGCAGTAGACGTTGGCCAGCCACCATCTATCAAGTAAAAGCCAAGGGAATGGAGCCAGTGATCCATAGATAGATGATAGATAGATAGATAGATAGATAGATAGATAGATAGATAGATAGATAGATAGATAGATAGATAGATAAGATAGATAGATAGATAGATAATAGATACATAGATACATAGATAGATGATAGATAGATGGATAGATAGCTGATAGATAGATGATAGATAGACAGATAGATAGATGATAGATAGGTGATAGATTCATACATACATACATAGATATAGATATAGATACAGACATAGATATAGATATAGATGATATAGAGATGGAGAGAGATAAATAGATATCTGTGTACAGTACTTCTTTCTTAATAAACTTGATTTAAAAAGGAAAAGTGTATATTATTTATACAAATAATAGGTTTCATTGTATCTTCATACATGTATACAAGGAAATTTCATGACATTCACCTTACCCTTACCTACCCCGCCCTTCTCCCTTTCCTTGTCCAAATAGTTCCCCTTCTACTTCACACCTTAGTTTTTAAAATCGAGATTCTGCCTATAAAAGAAAACATGACATTTGTCTGAGCCTGACTTATTTCATTTAACATGACACTCTCCAGTTCAATCTATTTTCCAGCAAATAACATAATTTTATCCTCTTTTATGGATGAAGAATACTCCATTAGGTAAATGTACCACATTTTCTTTATCCATTCATCTTTTAAAAATATTTGATTTATTTTCAAGAAAGGGAGAGAGAGGGGGGGAGAATGGGCATGCAAGGGCCTCTAGCTGCTGCAAATGAACTCTGGATGAATGTACCACTTTGAGCATCTGGCTTTACATGGGTACCAGGGAATTGAACCCAGGTTGTTAGGCTTTGCAGGTATTGCGGTCAGCTTTCTAGTTGCTGCGCAGAAAGAACCGGTTCTAAAGAGATGCCCCTCTTTACAGCAGAGATGAGAACCAGAATCAGGCACATTCTGAATCAAGACTCTTCTGCTCCTCTTTTTCTCCATTGCTGCTTCAGGTGGAACACTCAGCCCCAAGGTCTCCACTTAACACAGGGCAATGTTATAACAAACTGCCCATTGCCTTTCTTCAAGGATTAAGGGAGACAGTTAGAAAAACATGCTAACTTACAAAAATTGGTGGCTAAACCAACCAAGAGCTTAAACAGCTGCTCTGAGGTCCAACTGGTGTTATTACAATTGAAAGCCAAAAGGGAACAAAAGGGGAAAAAAGTAAATCTAAGACAAGGGAGATTTTAAAAAATGATAAACAGCATCAATATAAAAGGTTGCTTAAGGAAGGCCCCCTTTCAGGAAAGGGGACATCACCAGGAATTGCTTCCTTGGTGTACAGAGGGGGACAGGTTTGCGGAAACTATCCCAAAAGGGAAAATTTGTCAGGCCCTTCCAAGACCTTATTCTAGATGCTAAGGGTTGACTATTATGGTTAAGGCTATTCATCAACAGCTCACAAATACTAAGTTGTTCATGGGTTAAGAAATATACAAAAAGAACGCTTAAGGTACTAACCCAAGCTATCTATATTTCTTTGTCAATATGTAAATTATTGGACAAATTAAGTTTTTAAGATAAAGCTTGCTTAATGGTATTAATTTTCTTTTTATTTATTTATTTATTTATTTTTAATTTTCTAAAATAAGGTTCTCACCCAAACATGCACCACAGATACTGAACACGATTATACCAAAAAAAGACAAGTAAATAAAGTTGAATACCCAAAGCAAAAATTTGTGGGACTATCCAAGTTTTCTAATTTTTATATCGCTTTCTCTGGTACACATGGCTTGTTAGGTGTGTTTTTTCTAGAAGTTGAAGAAGCAACATAAATTTTTTAACTAATACAGAGCTCATAGTCTCAGCTGAGAAGTAAGACAAAGAAAAAATAAAAGGCATATAAACAGGAAAGGAGGAAGTTAATATGCTAGTATTTGCAGACAACATGATCCATACATTTAAAAAAATCCACTAGAAAACTCTTGGATCTGGGCTGGAGAGAGAGCTCAAGTTAAGACAATTGCCTTCAAAGCCTAATGACACTGGTTCAATCCCTCAGTACCCAAATAAATTCAGATGCACAAAGTGACACAGGCGTCTGCAGTTCCTTTGCTGTGGTTAGAGGCTCCAGCCCAATCGTATTCTCTCTCTTTCACTCTCTCATTCTATCTTCTTGCAGTAAAATAAATGATTTTTTGATAAAAGAAAAACTATTATATCTGATTTCTAAAACAAACAAACAAACAAACTTCCAGGAAAGCAGAAGGATAGAAAACCAGAATTCAAATATCAACTGACTTAGAATGTCCAAATAATGAACTTGACTAGAAACAAATGAGCTTAAAGAATGCCCACTCACAGTAGTATAAATATACCTATGAGTAAACCCTTCCGAGTCATTGAAAGACTTGAACAAGGTGCACTTTAAGACACTGAAGATCAAAAAATAAAAATAAAAAAAGACACTGAAGAAAAAAATGACACCAAATAAAGTGTGTGAAGGCAACACAAGGTAGAAGACATCCTATACATCTTGATTACCACAGTTAATATTGTTAAAGTTGTTCTACTACCCAAAGTGATCTACATATTGAATGCAATTCCCATGAAAGTTCTAATTGCATTCTTGGCAGAAAAAAATCCTAAAATGCAGATAAATGCGAAAGACCCCAAAGAGTCAAAGACCGTTTAAACAGAAACGACAATGCTAGACGCATCCTAAGAGCTAGACTGAAATTAACACATGCAGCCATAGAAATTACAGTCAAGTTATATCACAAAGAGGTACTAAAATGAAATTGGAATGGCGCTGGTAAAAAAAAAAAGACACACAAACGGAGCAGACTAGATGACCCAGAAATAATTTAACAAATCAACACACCTACACACACATAATTTTTTACAAAGGTGTAAAGAATATACATCATGGAGAAAAGACAGACACTAAAATGTGGTTCAGTAAAAATTGGATTTCCTCAAATAGAAATGATCCTAGATCTATGTCACCTTGTATACAAAAACCAATTCAAAGTGGATCCAAGTATTTCATAGGATCTTACACAAAACAGGCATGGAAAGGATTGTTTAAACAGGCCTCTAATAGCACATTATCCCAAGAACTGAGAAATGGATGACACAAAAGAGGAGCCTCTTCACAGCAAAGGAATCAACCACCAAAGTGAAGAGGAAGCCTACATACTGAGGGGAAATCTTTCTCTACTCACATCCATTGGAGATTCTTATCCAGGATAAATAACACTGAAAAAGAGAAATGCTAAACATTACCCAACAATATAAGTAAGATAATTAAATGAATGCATGCATCTCAAGAGGAAAAACACAAATTGTCAATAGGTATTTACAAAAGTGTACAGCACCCTAGCTATCAGGGGAATGTACAAATGTAATACAAGAAATTTCTAATGTGATATTGAAAGACAAACAAAACTATTTTGTCCTCAACTCACACCAATCTCAGCTTCCAGCCTCATGCTTACCTTTCTCACAGAAAAACAAACAAGATGACTATGGAGGCAAATTCCAAAGGGCAATGATTAGCAATGTTGCAACTGGCCCATGGTCCTCTCACTGCAGATAAACAGAATCCACAGCGTTTATGAGAACCCACTCAAACAGCATGTCTGCTATTCAGCGTCTCTGCAAGACTCACACATGGACCCTTTTCCTGGTTGTCTACGTATTCCTGGAGACTTGTATGCTACAGCCAATTTGGTAAGGTCCCCTTTTACTCCCCATAGAACTGGGAAGGTTTTTCCCTCAACCCATGAAACCACAGCATGCACCTAGAGATGACGACTCTGTTAATGGGGACACAGTTAAGACATCCTCATTTAGGAAACTTTAGAGGTTCTAGCTTGTGTGGCCTTGAAGACTTTTTCCAAGGATGATGGGAATCAATCTCTGGTCTTCTCTATCCCTCTTGTTGCACAACTGTTCTTACCAATGATCCATCTTCCACTCCTGGGATTTGATTTGTTTGTTGATGGGAATGCTTTGAGTTACAGAGAGAAAACTGATGTGAGTCCCCTTCTAGCACAGAGGGAAGAGAAGTACCAAGATATAGAAACAAATCCATCGCGGTTTGATTAAGAAATAGCACCTACAAAGCATGGGTATTTCACAAAGAAAGGCAGAGAAGACAGAGAGATATGGCAGGAGGGGTAAAACCTCATGAACATGAGTTGGGATCAAGCATTTGTTTGAATAAGTAGAACTTGCTGTGGCCTTCAGTTTAAGTCTGTTGAACAATGTGTCCAAAAACTAATTCGAGTGAAATAAGTCAATCATCATTGTAAGCCTGGGCTCATCAGTGTGATAAATGCCTGATACTTTAGGGCACTGTATCCTTTTCTTATGTGTACTGGTGAATTCAGAGATGATTCCGTAAGGTTTGCATAGAGTACCCCATGAGCTGAAGTTGACTGAGCAATGAAGCAATGCCCTGACTATACACAATAGCATGGAGACTTATTAGAAATCCATAGAGAGAGAAAACTTTCTGTGGCAGCCCAGGTCCTGCACTCAGTAGGTGACTTGAACTGGCAATTTTTTCTGCCTTTCATGCTTCAACCCTGTTAGATAAGTGTGCCTTGGCTGGACACTTGTAGGGGAGCTTTCCAAGGGAAAGTCTGGAACTTAACTGTCTCCCCACACTTGGCCTCCAGTGAGTGCTCTGCCCCTCTCTGCCAGGATGCTGCAGCCCTGGACTTCCAGGTGATTCTGTGTTTTTGCCTCATTTGCCATTACAGGGAAGGTCCAATTTCGCTACGTATGTTGGCTGATCTGGAAGATGAATATGATGTTTTCGTACATGTCAAAGTCATAAACAATGTGAATCAGTGCATGGTGGTAAGTGAGGAATTGGGAGTTAGGCTTAAAAGAGGATGCAAAGAGAAACATAATGAAAAGGAGTGATTTCAAAATTTTGTATGAAATAATTTTATATTTTATGAAATGTTACCCCCTTAGGATTTGGTGTACATTAAGCTTAAATTCAGAAACCTTATGTAAAACATGATTATAAGTTGTGAATTCGATTCTAATACTGAAGAAATGGTGTTATGAATGAAATTAATTCTTACCAAAGTGGGGCAGAACTCTTCAATTTTTGAGGGGTCAAAGGGAGAATGTATAAAGAGAAAAAGTGGGGAAGAGAAAAGCAATGAAAAGGGGGACAAAGAAAAGAAGTCTGAGGCACAGGGATCAGGAAGCACTATTGGAATTATGATCCCACTTCCACCCCAGTCCCTGCCACAGGCCAACACAATAATAAGTTAAAAACACATCTCAATGGACTGTGGCAGGTGTAAGAAGTACAATTGTGCTGTAATTGTGATTTCTCTCAAAAGCAAGAGACTGGCCACTGGATAATCCCTGACATCCTGTCATCATTCGTAAATATTTTCCAATTACGCTATCTTATCTTCTACCTATCAGAAAATCCCTTTCTTATTAAAATGAGAAATATGTTCTTCACAAACCTCAGTCTTTGACAAAATGTTTTGTTCAGTTAAGGTTGCTTTAGGCTTTAAGGAGACAGGAGCAATCACAAAGGATTTTTTTGGAGATTCTAAAAACCCTAAGAGAATTACAAACAGTCCCACATTTGTTAAATTATTTCTTGTTAATAATTAGAAACCCTGTATGCATAAGTCTTGTCATGGTATGCCATTTATCTCCTGCCTACCCCAAACTGCTGATACTTTTTAAGTAAAATGAAGTTGAAAATGTATTTGGTAAAGTTTCAGGCTGATGTCCTCTCGTATATAGCAGACTGCTCCTCCCAGGTACCGAAACTAAGTCACTCCTAACATTTATAAAAAGTTTTATAATTCCACTGGCTGAGTAAAATCATAAGATAAATATCAGAGTGCCAAGTGTGTCCAAAACCAGTGTTTGTTTTTTTTTTCACAATATACATGGCACTCTACATGCTAAAACTCACAAAGCACAAAACATCATAAACTCATAAAAAGATGACATGAAACAACACTGCCAAGTCCCAAAGCAGAAACAGCACTTGGGAAGCACACACAATGTCATTAGCTGATTACATAGAGCATATTATTGTACAACAACTGTGCTTGTTTGGTCATTCTTGGTGTTGCTTCACCACCCAGAGGAGAAAAACTCATGTGCTTCCAATCATCATACTTTTCTTGGTCCCCAAGAAAACTAATATCATTTTCTAATGACTGGTTCAGAGAGCTTCAGCCCTGGGTTGCATGAAGACTAAGTGATGCCCAGCAATGAGTGGTTTATTTCCTTGTGTCCTAGCCACAAGCCACTGGGAAGAATCTCCACACCAGGCACAGTTATGGGAGGAAAGTATTTCTTGAAAGAGGCTGGACCCCTTTCTCAGATCCAAGCAGAGAGACAAACCCATCACCAGCGCCTCCCAATCAAGCAAGCTCACTCCAACTAAAAAGCAAACAGCAGGAACTCCAGTATTGAGCTCAGACTGCTATTTGCATATGTATATCTGAAATTGGATATCCACCCCAGAATCACTGTAGGGCTGGAGCCTAGGATCCAGCCTCAATGATATGTCCTCCAGCCAGAAGGTGTATTAAAACCTTTCATACACTTTGTAATCTGTTGGGGGATATGTAATCAAACTACCACACTTGCCATTTCTACTACTGAGGTAAGAATGCAGAGAAGCATTTCACAATTCAAATGATGAGTTAAATGCCAGCCAGACCCTGACATTTGTCTTCATGTATTTCACTACATGAGACACAGACACAGGTGACATCAGCAACTTCTTCAAAGAAAACTTTTAAATATTAGTCACACACTAATGCCAAGGGAAAAAATCACTGCTATCTTTGTAATGTAGACTAAATCCAAATTTCATACCTAAAGAGAATTTGAGATCAGCTAAGGAAATAGATCTTTCCATAAAATGTTTGACATGCCAACATGACGACTGGATTTCATCCCTGTAACCCATATTTTTTAAAAAATTCAAATATGGTGGCAAGGCATGTTTTTATTCTGAGTAATGGGGAGGCAATCAGATAAATCCCTCAGGCTCACTGGATAGTCAGTCTAACCTTCATGGGTAGATCTACACTTTTTACCCTGTGTCCTTTCTTCTTTCAGGCTGAAGTCAGTATTAATAACCGCAACTCAACCACAAAGTACATTGATGGTGAAAGAAAATATACTGAATGTATCTGTGAAAAAACTAACTTCTTCTGGATCATCCATGCCTTGGGTAACAATGAATCCTTTCAGCCTAATTGTCAATGACAGTTGAGAGGGGACACTGGGGGGAGAGACAGTGGGAAGAAAGACAAGTGTGGCAGGAAACAAGGGAGCAAGTTCCTGTGGGGAACATGAGATTAGACACTGGCAGGATGACCAGAGAGAGACTTCAGGTGAGGGAGGAGAGTACAGTGAACAAGAACTGTGTGTTGTATATAAAATCCAGAAGTGGGACCACAGTGTAGTCATGGTAGAAAGGAGGATGCAAATGGCTGTGAGGGGAGCCCATATGAGAAGAAGGACTTTGGCAAAGCTCTTTAGAGTGCTGTTGACTCACAACAGGTCTGTTTCTTTTTATAGAAATGATGTCATAGGGGCTGGAGAGATGGCTCAGTGGTTAAGGCACTTGCCTCCAGTGCCTAAGGCCCCAGGTTCAATTCCCCAGGACCCACATACGCCAGATCCACAAGGTGGTGGCCCTGGTTCTCTCTCTCTTTCTCTCTCTCTCTGTATCTGTCTGCTTGAAAATGAATAAATAAAATGTTTTTAAAAAAAAGAGAAATGATGTCATAGAAGTGAAGGTGGAAATTGTGACAAAAAAAATACATATGTCCAGACTTTCAGGAACTATACCCTGCAAATGGCTCCATGTGGTATGTTTCAACTACAATCACTTCATAATCTAACCTGGACTGACTCCTCTATGTTGTGGTCACAAGACACCACTTGGAGAATACTCATTGTTTGTGTTATCTAAGTAGAGGAATAAAATATAATAAAATAAACTATGTTGAAAAATATTTGTGTGATACAAGATACGATGGCACTTGGGGTAGAGACAAGGGTATTATGAGTGCAAGTTCATCCTTGGCAATATATCAAGTTCAAGGCCAGGATGGAGCTACATGAGAAGCTCTCTCAAAAATACACAATTTGAAAAATTGTGTGGTTAAATAAGCTTTCTACAACTTTACAAAAATCTATCTGTGTTTATTTACCAAATCATGTCAGTCATTGTTCCTGCACAGATACTCAAATGATTCTGTAGAATTGTACTGTTATGGGACTGGTGAGATGACTCAGCAGTTAAGGTGCTTGCCTGCAATGCCAAATGATGCAGATTTGATTTCCAACTACCCACAGAAAGATGGATGCACAAAGTGAGGCATGCATCTGGAGATTGACTGCAGTAGCTAGAGTCTGTGGACACCAATTCTCCCTCTCTCTCTCTCTCTCTCTCTCTCTCTCTCTCTCTCTCTCTCTCTGTGTGTGTGTGTGTGTGTCTGTCTGTCGCTATCACTTCTTGAAACTAATTAGACTTTATTTTTTTAAAAATACCTGTCCATTACATAAATTTCCACTAAAATACTAGTTTTAAGTCTGTCCTTTAAGCTGGAGAGATGGCTCAGCTGTTAAGGCATTTGCCTGCAAAGCAGAATGATCAGAGTCCGATTCCCCAGTGACAATGTAAAGCCAGATGCACAAGGAATGCATATGTTTAGGTCATTTGCAGTAGGTGGAGGCCCTTCTGTGCCCATTCTCTCTCTATCTGACTGTTACTTCACTCACTCTCAAATAAACAAATTAACTAATTAATTAATTAATCAATTTTAAAGAAAGACTGTATTTCAACTATCATCCACCAGTTGCAGTAAACAGAGACCACTGATATTAAACACAGTCTGACAACATAAGTAGGATGAACACACTTCCTACAAGTAGAGAACAGCGAAATAAGAAACAAACACTTGTGCAATGGAGGCACTAATGCCTGGGGCAGGTAATCAACAGCTTTTAATTTGGTCAAATAATCCACTCAGAGATGGGGAGCCTTTAACTGGAACTGGGGACTCGGGGAAAAATACATTGCGAATTAAAATCTTGGGACCCCAAAGAGAAATTCACTTTACAAGTGATTTGCTAAGAGGCTAATCCCAATAGAGCTAGCAAATTAAGAAATGTGTATCTCAGTTAACCAATACTGATCTCACTCTCCAACTGAGATTCTGTTTGTATGTTTCAGAAGGCAGTGAGAGAGCTATGGCGCCTCCAAACATACCAATGAAGCACAGGCCAATAGCTGACATCCTGGCAAGAGATGAGCCACTCCAGACCTGCTTGGAGGCTCCATATGGAACCCTACAGAGATTGGTGGGATAAACAAGAGACCCATAACCACAGCCAATCAGTCAACCCAGGATAGCCAGCAAGACAGACACGAATGATATTCAACACTACATAAAGCAGAAGTACACACGCCCCATAAGACCTCAACAATAAATCAGCCTCAATGCTCACCCACCATGACTCAGGGAACTGAGCAGAAGAGGGAGCAGAAAGATTGTAACAGCCATGGTGGAGAAAAATATCCAGAGATATCGCCCCACTCAGTAACAGCATACAAAGCAGGGTGGAATAAGGTTGACTCCTAGGCTATCTGTGAACTGCTACCCCATGGACTGATCCAGGTTGCCCACAGAAGAGGATACCCACCTGATTGGGGACTGGGAAGAGGGAAATCAGGGAATTGGGGACATCAACCCATTATTAGCTCATTAAGTGTCTCTAATTATGGATAATAATGAAAATAAATAAAACAAAATATATAAAAAAGATTGTATTTAAAAAAATTTAAAGTCTGTACTTTTGGACAAGGTGTCTGAATATTCAAAATATAAGTAAAAGGGGTCTGCATATTCAAAATAATGTTACGTGTTGTAGTTAACTTTTTGTATTACTTCCCAGAAGAAAGTGAAGAAAAGCAATTTTTGGAGGAAATTGATTTATGTTGGCTGACAGACCGGAAGTGAAGCTCCATCTCGGCAGGGAAAATGATGGCATGAGCAGAGGATGGACAGCACCTCTGAAACAGCAATGCCAACCCCCTGAGCTTGCTACTACATGGCACAGCAGGGACTACAAACAGAGACACCAGCCCAGATCCACTGGCACATGAGTTAACCCTGAAATTTGCAATATTGGTGTGAGATGGGAGTTAATTACTATTTGTTATTCAGAAACCATATTTTATGTTTGTATCATTTCTCCACTTAACACCACACATTTTTTTCTATTCTGGTGTAACCTGAAGTTTCACACTGTTCTTGTTGGCATATCTAAGATTGGCCGTAGAATGGCTCTGGGAGGGGAAAAGAGAACATAGACTTTTATCCCTATGCATGAGAGGACATGGGCCACACGGCCTGGCAGGAGGATTGAGACAGAGCAAGTGAGTGGGGTGACATGGTTCAATCAACTGCTCAGCATCAGAATCCCCAAGAATTTTTGGCTGTTTTGATGTTTTGTACAGATTTGTTTTTGTTGAATAAAACAACTATTTAAATCTAACCATCTTCCATTTTTCCACAGTCAAAGTTTAAGGCAGGAAAAATAAGTCCCTTATCACATGTTGTTTCTTAATGACATTTCTGCAGATTAATGATGTGGTCCTCTGAGGGGAATGGGAAGACTCGAGTTATTCTCGGGAGTAAACATCATGTGTACAGAATCACACCAGATCAGGAAACCTCTCAGTGTTGCACTGGAGAAGTTCCTCATCTCTTTCTTACAGATCTGCCTTTTTGATTTCTGGATAGGGCCTAGTATCAACTTAGCTCAATGGGAAATCCTGACACAGGGCATTGTGAAGACGCCATGGTGGGAAAGGCAGAGGAAGTGAAGAGGAAGCAAATGGTTAGATGTTGTAAATGAAGGCTGGCTGAGGTCCAGGAGAATTCCTTGTTTTTATGCAGAAAGGAAAATGTTGACCAAGCCCCATTGGTGTTGAGTGGGATAGAAGGGAGTTTTGTTTCTTAATCCACATGCTTCATAGCTCCATTTCCTAGCAAACTGGATACAACACTACATGAAAAATATTATCCACCCTGACCAAGTTGGCTTTATCCCAGAGATGCAGGGATGGTTCAATATATGCAAGTCAATAAATGTAATACATCATATTAATTGGCTCAAACACAAAAACCACATGGTAATCTCAATCAATGTGGAGAAAGCCTTTGACAAAATTCAACACCTCTTCATGTTCAAAGCTCTCGAAAGAATAGGCATAGATGGCCTATTCCTCAACTTAATAAAGACAATTTACAAAACTCCTAAAGCACAGATCATTCTCAATGGGGAATGGCTCAAGGAGTTCCCACTCAATTCAGAAACAAGACAGGGCTGCCCACTCTCACCACTGATCTTTAACATAGTGCTTGAAGTTCTAGCCCAAGCGATAAGACAGGAGAAGGACATAAAAGGAATACAAATCGGAAAGGAAGAAATTAAACTATCCCTCTTCGCAGATGACATGATCCTTTATATATCAGACCCAAAGAATAGTATCAGTAACCTCTTGAAGGTGATTAATGCCTTCAGCAACATGGCAGGCTACAAAATTAACACACAAAAATCAGTAGCCTTTCTATATGCAGAAGACAAGCAGACAGAAAAAGACATCAGAGAGACTGTCCCATTTTCTATAGCCTCAAAGAAAATCAAATACCTTGGAATATCACTAACCAAGGTTGTAAAGGACTTATATAAGGAAAATATTGAAAAACTCAAGAAGGAAATAGAGGAGGTTGTGAGAAGATGGAAAGATATTGCATGCTCATGGTTAGGGAGAATCAATATAGTAAAAAATGGCAATCCTGCCAAAAGCGATTTACAGATTCAATTCCATGCCAATAAAAATCCCAACCTCTTTCTTCACAGACATAGAAAAAATTATCTCTAAATTTATTTGGAAGAGCACAAGACCTCGGATAGCCAAAACTATTCTACGTAAAAAATCCTACTCAGATGGCCCACGGAGGAGAATATCCAGCTGACTGGGGATGTGGAAGGGAGAAAATGAGGAATTGGGGACAACAACTCATTGTTGGCACACTAAACAATGTAACTCATATGGACAATAAAAATATCCTACTCAGGAGGTATCACCATCCCTGACTTCAAAACATATTACAAAGCCATAGTAACAAAAACAGCATGGTACTGGCATAAAAACAGAAAGACGGATCAATGGAACAGAATTGAAGACCCAGCTTTAAATGGAAGTAACTTTAGTTATTTGGTCTTTGACAAGGGGGCCAACAATGTACACTGGGCCAAAGATAGCATCTTTAGCAAATGGTGCTGGAAGAATTGGATAAACACGTGTAAAAAAAGGAAATAGACCCACTCCTTTCACCATGCACAAAAATCAATTCCAAATGGATCAGAGACCTTAATATAAATCTGGTAACCCTGAACACCCTGGAAGAAAAAAATAGGAGGAACTCTACATGAAATAGGAGTAGGGAAAAATTTCCTGAGCAAATCTCCTGCAGTGCAGGGAGCCGGGACATCGCCATGGCAGGATGGCGCCCCCTCTCTTGCAGCTAAGTGGGAAACAACTCCACCTTAGGCAATGCTTTGAGAAACTGTCCCTAGCCAATCCCGTGGCGCCTGGAGGTGGCAAGCAGGAGCCAGCCAATCATGGGACGATCCGTGTCTCTTTTCCTATAAAAGCGGCTAATTCTTAGTGTTCGAGGCCCCTCGCTTCCTTTCCCCCCTTCAAGCAAAGGCTCTCCATTAAAGTGTGTT
>PVHP010015528.1:0-37320 GCA_004024765.1 Zapus hudsonius
GAGAGAGAGAGAGCGACAGACAGACAGATAGATAGACAGACTGAGAATGGGCACGCCAAGGCCTCCAGCCACTGTAAATGAACTCCAGACACATGCGCCCTCTTGTGCATCTGGCTTTACATGGGCACTGGGGAATCGAACTCAGGTTCTTCTGCATTGCAGGCAAGCTTCTTAACCGCTAAGCCACTTCTTCAGCCCACTTAGCAACTTTTAAAACTAAATTGTAGCCGGGCGTGGTGGCACACGTCTTTAATCCCAGCACTCAGGAGGCAGAGGTAGGAGTATCGCCATGAGTTCACCCTGAGACTACATAGTGAATTCCAGGTCAGCCTGGACTAGAGCCAGACGGTACCTTGAAAAAAAAAAAAAAACAACTAAATTGTTTTACTAAAATGTCACTGATTAACATTAGGTGTCACATTTTTTAAATGCCCTTGTAGGAAATATGACAATAAAGGAGTGGTTACCTCCTATACTTTTAAAAAATAAATCTCAGCACTCAGGAGGCAGAGGTAGGGGTTCATTTACAGTTGCAGGAGACCCTATTGTGCCTATGCTCATTAGCACTCTCTCCTCCTTTCTGTCTCTCTCAAATAGATAAATATATATATATATATATATATATATATATATATATATATATATATATATATATATATATATATATATTTTTGGTTTTTCGAGGTAGGGTCTCACTCTAGACCAAGCTGACCTGGAATTCACTATGTAGTCTCAGGGTGGCCTCAAACTCAATTGTGATCCTCCTACCTCTGCCTCCCGAGTGCTGGGATTAAAGGCGTGCGCCACCACGCCCAGCTTTTTCAAATAAATATTTTTTAAAAACTAACATTTACATACTGCTTTATGACGTGCACTCACATCTATGATCTCTTTTAGTTCTCACAACAATTCTGTGTTAATATGATTATAAACTGCACTCTATGGACAAAGATCGGGGAGAGACACTTTAAGGGAGAGTCAGAGCACAAATCAATGTCTTATACTAAGTGCTCTGCTCTTTTTGTTCTTTTAATCACCACTCTTCCTGGCTCAGCAGTCAACCTAATACAATGTCCTATTCAATATATAGGTGGGACTTCTGATTCCCGTTTTATAGGTACTGCCACTTGTTACCATTTCACAAGTAACTTCTCAGTCTGTTTGGACACCTGCAGGGCTAAGGGATTCACTACCCACTGAAGCAACCTTGGCTCTTAACAATCATCACAAAGTTCTGCCTCCCCATTATATCTGTTGGTCTTGGTTTTCAGACATGCAAAAAGTTCAATTCTCTCAACTGTTCCCTTTTCACCCACTGAAGTTTGAAGCAGGGAGATAAATGGCCATGACAATGGCAAGGATACTTACACAGACACAGGTGTTATATAGGATGCTCAAGCAGTCCTTTGACATTTCATCACTTACTGAAAAGGAAGAAAGCATATTACTTTTTTATAAAAGCAATAGTGTAATATTATCACATTTTTTGGGAACCTAAAAACTGTTACAAGATGGGCATGGTGAAGCACGCCTATAATCCCAGCACTTGGGAGGCTGAGGCAGGAGGATTACAAGTTTTAGTCCTGCCAGTGCTTACACAGCAAGAGTTTGTCTCAAAAGACAATTCTCACCAGGTGTTGTAACAGACACCTTTAATTCCCAGAATTTGAGAGACAGAGGTAGGGGATCACTGTGAGTTCAAGGCTACCCTGAGACTACATAGTGAATTCCAGACCAGCCTGGGCTAGAGTGAGACCCTACCTTAAAAAAAAAAAGTTTCACACTAAACCTGACAGGTAGTCAGGGTGACCTCCGAGTCCTGCTCAAACTTTCAACAATTCTGAAACAAATCAATTAGAGGACAGGGGAAGGGCTCAGAGGAGCCATGTGCCCACACCTGTCACCATGGGCAGGTCTCCAGGTGTGTAACCAAGGAATCTCGGCAGTGGCAAGTCTGAGTCACCTTCATCAAACCTGAGCTGATGGCACATCAGCTGATGGTGACCATAGGCTGGTGACCAGTAATGGTTCTGAGGGAAGCCCGACTCTTCTAACCTTATCTGCTGGCTTCTGGCCACACCAAGAAGTGTTGTTGAAGGGTTCGATGGTAACAGGCAACAGGGAGTGGAGGAAGGAGAAAGCAGCACCCCTTGGTAAACGTGGGGGAGAAGAGACAGGAAAGCCCTGAATTCCTCACTAAAGGCCTATTTCAAGAGGGAAGGTTCCAATCTAGGGTGACAATGGAGGAGGGTGACAACAGGATGGCTTGGAAGAGATGTCACTTAAGACTTAAGAAAGAAGGGTTCAGACAAAGCACCCATCCCAAGCTGCGCAGTAGTGTCACTGGCTGCTCCCTGAAGCCACCACACTGGGGCTGTGGTGGGAGGACAGGAAGACGGCAGACCCAGGCCATGAAGCCAGCAACAAGGTGATTGTGTGACATGTCTGTTCACAGTTGTGTTAGATGTACCAACATTCTGGATGGGAACCCAGTCAAATATACCTTCCCAATCTCATAAATTCAACTACGCAGACAGTAGTTACACTTGACAGGATGGTCCATTACATAGTACAACTTACATATTTCAAATGGACAAAAAAAATTAACATCACATACAGTATCTTAGGATCAACTGCCTTTGAGTGGGAGCTTCCTCTCCAGACATATCTAGAAAACATACTACAGTGGCAAGCGCAGGCTGCTTTGGATAGGGGTGGGGCCTGGTTGCTACAACACTGTCCTTCCAGTGGCTGCAGGAGTTTCATGTTCTCTTTAGACATAGTGAGGCACCACAGCAGCTGCAGGACGACTTTGTGCTGATGAGTTCCTCCACTTGACTAGCATGGATGTGGCTTATGGGTGTACCACTCTATTATAACTGTTAATTCCATTCATATTAATTTTTGTCACAAATCTTACAAAGGGGGTGCTTCTGGGTACTTAGGTCCACATTCTATTTTAAGACTGTCTATTCACTTTTCATGAAATGCTCTTGAAGGCCCAATTATCTTCTCTGTCCATCTGGTAAGAGACATTTCTTCATCATCTTCTAGACCCCAGCTAACTGTGCTATCTTCCACTCCATTCTGGTCTCCTTCTAGTTCTTCCAATAGTCGGAAATTGTGAGGGACTTTCACTCCCAAGCCCATGGTGGCTGCCATCTTGCATCACTGTAGCTTGAAGGCTGACCCTTCTTCACCCTTTATTTTTTAACCTTAAAATCTTATAACAGCTGAGCATGGTGGCACCTTTAAGAATCTGAGCACTCAGGAGGCTGCAGTAAATAAAGTAGGAGGATCACAGTGAGTTGGAGGCCAGACTGAGGCTATAGAGTGAGTTCCATATCAGCCGGGTCTAGAGTGAAACCCTAACTTGAAAAAATAAATAAATAAAAACCCTACAATGTTTATTAAAAATGAAGCCAGCCCTGACCCTTTTGATAGAAATATTGATAAAATTTTTGGTGGCAAGCACAGGACCTGGGCTTCCAAAACTTTTGGATTTATAGTGACAGGGATTAGCTACCAGCAAGAGTTTGTTCACACTGGACAAGGAAGTCTTTGATTTCCTTCCTTGAAGCCTTATCCACACACATCTAGAATAGGCCACCAAAGCTTTGGCGATGGACTGGCAGATAATGTAACTGTGGGTCACATGACCACCACCCTTCACACGGGTCCAGTTGTCCATGTCAACAAACCACTTCTTGACCAGAAGCAGAACAGATGCCAATACCTGCAGTGTGTGCAGCTCAATCATCTCCCAAGGCCACTGGCTCTTGATGAGGCCATTCTTGGTCTGCAGTCCACAAACCTTATGTACTACAGCACTAGGGAGGGGGTGGAGGCATGGTCAACAAGGCTTCAGTGCAGATGCGAGCTCCTTACTGCACAGGGCAGCCATCAGAAAAGGGCTCAAGACTCATTTTCTTTTTGGTTTTTCAAGGTAGGGTCTCATTCTAGCCCAGGCTGACCTGGAATTCTCTATGTAGTCTTAGGTGGCCTCAAACTCCCAGCGATCGGGCTGAAGAGATGGTTTAGCGGTTAAGGCATTTGCCTATAAAGCAGAAGGACCGGAGTTCAATTCCCCAGTGTCCATATAGAGCTAGATGCACAAGGTGGCGCATGTGTCTGGAGTTCCTTTGTGGTGGCTGGAGGCCTGACAGCCCATTCTCTCTCTGTGCTTCTCTCTCTCTCTCTCTCTCTCTCTCTCTCTCTCTCTCTCTCAAATAAATAAATAAATAAATAAATAAATAAATAAATAAATAAAATATTTAAAAAAAAAAAAAAAACTCCCAGCGATCCTCCTACCTCTGCCTCCCAAATGCTGGGATTTAAGGCATGCACCACCTTTCTTAATTTTTATTTTGTTTGTTGTCTGAGTCAGAGAACAACCTCCAATGTCAGGTCTTTGCCTTCCACTGTGCTTGAGGCAGGGTCTCTCTGTTGTTTGCCACTGCATTTTCCAGGTTAGCTGGCCAGCAAGCTTCCAAGGATTCTCCTGACTCTGCGTCCCAGGTCACCTAGGAGCTGGACTGCCTCATCTGGCTTTCTGTGGGTATAGAGATGCAAACTAAGGCTGCCATGCTGGCATGAAAGCTCTTACTCACTGAGTCATTTCACCAGCCCTCAAGACAGACTCCAAAGCACAAGAATCAGGATTGCGCTCCATGGAGAGTTCTGCTAGTGGAAAATAAGAGCAGGGCTTGGTGGCATAGAGAGATGACTTGGTGGTTAAGGCACTTGTCTGCAGAGCTGGACAACCCAGGTCCGATTCCCCAGCACCCATGCAAAGTCAGATGCACAAAGTGGCGCATGCATCTGGAGTTCATTTGCAGCAGCTGGAGACCCTGGCACACCCATTCTCTCTGTCTCTCTTCTGTCTGTTTGCAAATAAATAAATAAAAATATAAAAATATTTAAAAGAAAATGATACCATTTTTACCTCGGACTCAACTAGTAGTTTTTGTTACTGTAATAGTTATTTATGTTGGGCAAATGGTTTTAATGTCTGATATACTGCTATCTCAACAAAGAACTCAATGGTTGTGATCAGAACATGACAGTAGCACAAAAGGAGACTTAATTTCATGATCCCCAAACAGAACCATGGAGAACTGTTCTGTCTGTAAGGTTTCCATTCTCTCAAATTGTGGCCATAAAATCTAAATGATAGGTGTTCTGCATCCCTCATCACTACCTACCCCAGCCAATTTGGCATTTTCTGCTTTATTAATAAGTCAATGAATTCAGAGAAAGGTGAAACACCAGACCAACATATTCCAGTATCCTGTAAGCTTCCATTTTCAAAGGAGTTAGGATTCATGCATCCATCAAGTATTTATTCAGTACCTACTTTAAAGTAGATACTGATGGGGGGGAAGAGGACGAAGAGAAAGGAGGTGGAAAAACAGGAAGAGGAGAAGAAAGAAGGAAAAGAGGAAAAAGAAGACAATGACAACCATAACAAATTTGCAGTTGTCATGGTGCATGATACCTTTGAATCCAGTGGGAGGAACAGAGACTACAAAGTGCACCAGCAAGTCATGACCAGATGTTATCTGCTGTCAGAACAGCTAGAACACGAAGGACTAATTTAAGAGCACAAAGCTGAGAGATTAGAAATAAATATTAAGCCGGGCATGGTGGCGCACACCTTTAATCGCAGCACTTGGGAGGCAGAGGTAGGAGGATCACCGTGAGTTTGAGGCCACCCTGAGACTACATAGTGAATTCCAGATCAGCCTGGGCTAGAGTGAGACCCTACCTCGATTTTTCGAAATAAATAAATAAATATGAAGGCTGGAGAGATGGCTTAGTGGTTAAGGTGATTGCCTGCAAAGTCTAAAGACCCTAGTTCAATTCCCCAGTACCCACATGAAGCCAGATGCACAAAGTGACACATTCACCTAGAGGGCACGTGCAGCACCTAGAAGCCCTAGCGTACCCATTCTCTCTCTTCTTGAAAATATATAAATATTTTAAAATTAATAAATAAATATGAGCTGAGTACAGTGGCTCACACCTCTAATCCTAGCTCAAGAGACTGAGATAGAAAGACTGCTGTGATTTCTAGGCCAACCTGGCTAAAGTGAGTGGCTGTCTCAAAAAAAAAAAAAAGGCACAGTACTCAGGAGACAGAGGTAAAAGAATTACTATGAGTTGGAGGCCAACCTGGGACTGCATAGTGAATTCCAGGTCAACCTGGGCTACAGTGAGAACCTACCTTGAAAAACCTCCAAAAAAAAAGTAAGGAAAGGGAAGAAAAGCAACTCCTGCAAACTGCCACCAATTGGCACACTGAGAAAAGAAGATCGGTGCCTAACAAATATACTTACTTTTTAGTTTCTGTCCCCGTATAGAGATTGTAGGCCTCATAAGAATTTCTACAAGGAGCTAAAAAAAATGAAAATAAAAAAACAAGATTAAAAAATCTTCAAAATTCAAAGCACAATTCATAAAACACGTTTTTCCATAAAAACTTATGGCCCAAGTAGCTGTCAAGAGTACTGCCAAGGCCCTCTTGTTTCAGGACATAGTGAGGGTCAAGAGAAAAAGCACTTTAGCCAGTTAGGAAACCTGGGTTCCAGTTCTAGTTCAGACAATTATTCTTTATGTATACTTGCATAGGTCAATGGCCCTATTTGGGCTTCAGCTTTCTCATTTAGATATTTTTCTTTCTTTATTTGCAAATAGAGAGAAAGACAGAATGGGTATTCCAGGGCCATTTGCTACTGCAAACACACTCCAGATGCATACCCCACTTTGTGCATCTATCTTTATGTGGATGCTGGGGAACAGAACCAGGCTTTGCAAAAGCAAATGTCTTTAACTGCTAAGCCATCTTCTTAGCCCCAGCTTTCTCATTTTTAAAAACAAGTAAGATTAGGTAACCTCTGGTATTTAACATGCCTTTAATTTAAAAAAAAAAAAAAAAGCTGTCAACTTGACAGGACCTAGAACTTCTTGTGAGAGATTATCTAGATACGGTTAACCCATGCGCATGTCTGTGAGGGATTATCTTGCTTAGGTTAACTGAGATGGAAGACCCACCTTCACTGTGGTGGTACCATTTCATGGGCCAGGATCTTGGACTGTATAAAAAGGAGAGAGCTGGCTGAGCTTCACCACTGACTACTCTCTACTTCCTCTGTGACAATGTAACTCTGGCTTGCCTTCCTTCCTCGGCATAATGGGACTGCACTCTCTGGAACCGGAAGCCAAATTAAACCCCTTTCCTTCCATAAATTGCTTCAGGTCAGTTTTTGTCCCAGCAATGAGAAAGTAATTGATACAATCTATCAGTTCCTCCACACAATTATACCAACTTACCATATGAGCCAGCAAATTCATTCCTAGATATACACCCAAGAGAAATGAAAGTACATATCTACACAGAAACCTGTGTCAAATGTTTATAAGTGTTGTTCATTCTAGCCAAAAGATGAGATGTGAACACCCAACTGTCTATCAATAAACACATGGGTATAAAAACGTATTATAGCCAGGAGTGGTGGCACACGCCTTTAATTCCAACACTCGGGAGGCAGAGGTAGGAGGATCACCATGAGTTCAAGGCCACCCTGAGACTACATAGTGAATTCCAGGTCAGCCTGGTCTCGAGCAAGACCCTACCTCGAAAAACAAACAAAATAATAGTAATAATAATAATAAAACATATTATATCTCACTTTGGGATATTATTTAGCTAAACAAAAGGAATATTTGGGAGCTAGAGAGATGGCTTAGCAGTTAAGACATTTGTCTGCAAGGCAGGACCCGAGTTCAATTACATAGTCCCCACGTGAAGCCAGATGTACATGGTGGCACATGGGTCTGGAGTTCATTTACAGTGGCTGGAGGCCCTGACATACCCATTCGCTCTTTCTATCTGCCTCTCTGCCCCTCTCTCTCTCTCTCTCTCTCTCTCTCTCTCTCTCTCTCTCTCTCTCTCTCTCAAATAAATAAATAGGAATATTTATACATATTTCAACATAGATGAATCCTGAAAGTTAATGTGCTATATCAAAGAAGCCAGTCACAGAAGATCATAAATTACATAATCCTCTTTATATAAAATTTTGGAACAGTAACTATAGAGACAAAAAGATATATTAGTGGTTGCCCTGGAGGGGAGATTGGTAGGGGAATACATAGTTTCTTTTAAGGGGTGATTAAAATGTTCTAAAATTGTGGTAGTGGTTGCAGATATTTGGATATACATGAAAAACAAATGAATTATATACTTTATACCAAAAAGCCAATAGACACTTAACTGCATATTTGAAATAGGTGAATTGTATGGCATGTGAGCTCTATCTCAAAGCAAGTAAAAACTATTTATACGAGTATAAAAAATTATTTTAGAAGTATCATTTTTCCCTCACATCTACTTAGTAAATATTTAGAATACAGTCTGCCTAGTCTAAGTGAATTGTCTCAAAGCAAGTTGGCTTGGCAGGCTTTCTAGGATGGGTGCAGTCCTGAATGCAGCACAAACCAACCAGCATCTTACTCTTCATTTAAGCTGACCAGTAATGGGCTCTGGATGGACGGGCAGGCAGGCTTCCCTCATTCGATAAAAGCCTAGCTCCCATTGGGATGGCAATTTTTCCAGCTCTGACACATCACATCCTCCTCTTCCCCAAGGAGTCTGTGATATCTTTATTTTTTTTTCTTTTCTTTTTTAGTTTTTCGAGGTAGTCTCATTCTAGCCCAGTCTGACCTAAAACTCTCTCTTAGTCACAGGATGGCCTAGAACTCATAGTAATCCTCCTACTTCTACTTCCCATGTGCTAGAATTAAAGGCGTGTAGCACCATGACCAGCCTCTCTGCTTTCTTTGTTTCTTACTTTGAAATAAACTTTATTCTTTAAAAAAATAAAATAAGGGCTGGAGAGATGGATTAGTGGTTAAGGCATTTGCCTGCAAAGCAGAAGGGCGTAAGTTCGATTCCCAGTTGTCATGGTTTGATCCAGGTGTCCCCCACAAACAAATGAATGTGTTCTGATAGATCGATCCTCAGCTGATGGCAATTCGGGAATTAGAACGTCATTAGAGCTGTGTTGTTGGGGGTGGGCTTATGGGGGTTATAAGCCAGCTTCCCCTTGCCACTGTTTGGCACACCTTCCTGCCGCTGTTTGCAGTGCTGTGGCAGAGGTGATGTCCAGCCCTCTGCTCATGCCATCGGTTTCCCTGTCAGAATGGAGTCTCCCCTCAAGTCCGTAAGCCAAATAAACCCATTCCTCTACAAGCCACTTTTGTTTGGGTTCTTTCTGCGCAGCAACAAGAAAGCTGACCACAACACCAGTACTCATGAAAAGTCAGATGCACAAGGTGGCACATGTGTCTGGAGTTTATTTGCAGTGGCAAGAGGCCCTGGCACACCCATTATCTGTCTGCCTCTTTCTCACTCTCAAATAAATATATATATTTTTAAAACTGTCTTTAAGCTAGGCATGGTGCACGCCTTTAATCCCAGCACTAGGGAGGCAGACGTAGGAGGATCTCAGTGAGTTCAAGGCCAACCTGAGACTACATAGTGAATTCCAGGTCAGCCTGGGCTAGAGTGAGACCCTACCTTGAAAAAACAAAAAAAAAGAAAAACAAAAAAAAAAAGAAAAAAAACAAAACAAAAAAACCCTGTCTTTAAAAAAATAAAATAAAATACATAGTTTGGTGAAGAGAGCTTCTAGGGGTTAGTAATGTTCTATTCCTTAATTTGGGCAAAAGGAAAAAATTTATTTTGTGCTAAATATTGGTGTACTATTCTGTATAAAGATATTATTTAACAAAGTCCATACATACACATACACATAAGTACACATAAACAATATGTTGGTGATGGGTAAAAAGATACTTATTCTATGTTCTTAGGGATATAAATTGATAAAAGTTGATGTAAACTGTAAGTTAATGAACAGTAAAAAACACATATGCCTTGGTTCTAAAAGTCTATGCTCATGTACAAAAAATTATGTACAAAAATCTTTACTGCAGAAAAAATTTTAAGAATCTTTACTGCAACCTTGTTTATAATAGGAAAAGAAGTGATAAAACTTTAAACATTCATCAACTGAGCTCTGTGTAAATAAGCCACAGCACAATGACACCAGGGCTACTATTTGGCTTTTTAAAGTAATGAGGCAGATTTATGTACAGAGAAGTGAAGTTGTACCCACAGTAGAAAAGTGTGCTAGATATGTGTTATGTCACCACATATGGGGAGAAAATAAGTTGAAGGTGGGAGGCATTTATACACACACACACACACACACACACACACACACACACACACAAACACATCATCTTTAGGACATACAAGACACTAGTAATCACAATTACTTCTTAGGAGTGGACAGTGGAAAACTGGGAAATATACTTCTTACTTTATACCCTTAAAAAAGGAGGCTAGGCCGGGCGTGGTGGTGCACGCCTTTAATCCCAGCACTCAGGAGGCAGAGGTAGGAGGATTGCCGTTTGAGTTCGAGGCCACCCTGAGACTACAGAGTGAATTCCAGGTCAGCCTGGGCTAGAGTGAAACCCTACCTTGAAAAACCAAAAAAAAAAAAAGGAGGCTATAGCTGGGTTGGGTTGTGGTGGTACAGGTCTTTAATCCCAGCACTCAGGAGACAGAGGTAGGAAAACTGCCATGAGTTCAAGGCCACCCTGAGACTACATAGTAAATTCCTTGTCAGCCTGTGCTAAAGTGTAACCTTACCTTGAAAAAACAAAACCAGAAAAAAAAAGGGCTATATTTTCAATTCAAATAAATAAGTTATGCTAAAGAAAAAATTATAATGCTTTGACACAGAAGAATGCCACTAAGCTTCTAAAAGTTTGGATCTGCAATACTTCTGATACAATCTGAATTTTTTTTTTCTCTCCCATCTTAACACTTAAATTCTCAAACCATTAAAGTATTAACAATAAACTGCTACTTACATCAACACCTCCAAACAAGTCAAATATATAAGTATTTGGATACGTAGCTTCTTGTGTAAGTTTCCTGTCTTCAGTTACAAACGCCATAGCCTCCATTGAGAGAAGAGGAGAAATTTCCTGGTTCAAAAAAGTACAGAGACATTCTGTTTTAGAATTTAATACAGACTAGATGCTAAAATATATGTTTTATTTTCGTCCCAAACAAAAAACTCCATGAGCACAAAAATTGTCCCCAATGAATTATACTTCCTAGTATTCCGCCCTGTAGTCTTTTCCCACAGTGACTCTGAGCTGGTGTGACTTTCAATTAGCAGAATGTGGAGAAGTGACACTGCCACTTAGGTATACGCCTGAAGAAGGCCTGGCAGAGTTGACTTTATCCAGCCAGAACCTGTCAGGTTGCAAGAAGTCCAACAGCCACCTGGGGGCATCTGGGACTCATCCTTAGCTGACTTCCAGCTGACAGCCAGTACCAACCTTCCAGATGTGAGTGAGGTCATGGAACAATCCCAAGTGTCTTTGGACCCTATAATACTACAGGAGGCAGAAGAATCTCTCATTCAACTGAGAACTGTTGAGAGAAAATCGTGGTTGCTATCTGAAGCTATCAGTGTTTGCAGAGACTAGTTCTGCAACAGTAACCAAATCTCTGATCAAATGTTACCTCCTAAAGAAGTCTAGATGATGTCTCCCAATAAAAGCCCTCTGATGCTTCTCTAACCCCCCCAAAAGGAATCTGCAAGTCCTTTGGGACATTTAGCACTTCTTTTCTATCCCTATTTACTAAACTATGGTTTTTCTTCCCTAGACTAAATAACCACGCCTGGAAATCAGACTAGCACAAATTTTCCTTCACACTCAATCCCCATTAATCTCAAGATATAGTAGGTATTAAATATAGTAGATATAGATGGTTCTCAAGTTTTGGAGGACCACAGCATCCCCTGTTCATATAGAACATAGCTAGTAAGCCAAAAAGAAGAAATGAACTTGACAGAAAAACCTACTACACAAGCAATTTTCAAATATGTTTATACTGGACAAATAAAGAAATGATGATCATACATCAAGGTCATACAGAGGTGAATTTCCTTCCCCTTCAATTTTACCTCATATTTTGCAGAAATCAAAAGAAATAATGTATAATTTTCAAAAAATGAATATAAGCTTTAATTACTTTGATCAGACTGTGAGAAGTTGAAGAAACTAAGCTTATTTAATGAGCATCCTCTATAATTACCTTCTGTGATATAATCATCAAGCCTCCACCTCTGAAGAACATGATGATCAATATATACATACATCAGTCATTAACTGTAGCTACAGCTGGTACCCTAAATTCACATTTGGACCCAGCCCAAGCTAGGTTTAGCTAAGGTAACTCTACACCTACTGAATGAGAAACTCAGGGTGTGGGGCCAGAACTGTGCTGGACCTCAAATTCAAGAACAAGCACCTAACACAAATGTCTTTGTGCTCTTTTCACTTCACTCTCTGACTATCAATCAACATTATTTTTTTTTTTTTTTTTGAGGTAGGGTCTCACTGTAGTCCAGGCTGACCTGGAATTCATTATGCAGTCTCAGGGTGGCCTTGAACTCATGGCAATCCTCCTAATTCTGCCTCCCAAGTGCTGGGATTAAAGGTGTGCTCTTAATCAACATTCTTATGTTAGTGATAATTATCAAGACAAGCCTTCAGCAATATAGGATCTTTTCAATTCTGTTAAAAAAAATGTTCTCGGGCTGAAGAGATGGCTTAGCGGTTAAGGCATTTGCCTGCAATGCAGAAGGACCAGGGTTCGATTCCCCAGTGCCCATATAAAGCCAGATGCACAAGAGGGCGCGAGGGCGCATGTATCTGGAGTTCATTTGCAGTGGCTGGAGGCCCTAGAGCCCTCGCCCTCTCCCTCTCTCTCTCTCTCTGCCTCTTTCTCTCTCTCTCAAATAAATAAATAAAATATATTTTTTTTAAATGTTCTCGGCTGGGCATGGTGGCACATGCCTTTAATCCCAGCACTGGAAAGGCAGAGGGAGGAGGATCACAGTGAGTTCCATGCCAGCCTGAGATTACAGAGTGACTTCCAAGTCATCCTGGTCTAGGAAAAAAAAGAAAAAAAAAATCTTTGAAGACAGGTGTGGTGGCACACGCCTTTAATCCCAGCAGTTGGGAGACAGAGGTAGGAGGATCACCATGAGTTCAAGGCCACCCTGAGATTACATAGTGAATTCCAGGTCAGCCTGGGCTAAGTGAGACCCTACCTCAAAAAACCAAAAATAAATAAATAAATAAATAAATAAATAAATAAATAAATAAATAAATAAATAAATAAATAAATAAATTAAAAGGCCGGGCGTGGTGGCGCACGCCTTTAATCCCAGCACTTGGGAGGCAGAGGTAGGAGGATTGTGTGAGTTCAAGGCCACCCTGAGACTACATAGTGAATTCCAGGTTAGCCTGGGCTAGAGTAAGACCCTACCTCTAAAAAAAAAAAAAAGAAAGAAAGAAAGAAATATTTTTAAAACAGACTCCAGATGCAAGCGCCACTTGGTACATGTGGGCTTACATGAATACTGGGGAATCGAACCCCGGTTGTTAGACTTTCCAGGCAACTGCCTTAACCACTGTTATCTAAGCAGGTGAGGAGAGTAGCTCAGTGTAGAGTGCTGTGCAAATCCCTGGGTCAATCTTCCAGCACTGCCTCATTAAGCAAGTGCTGCCATTAACGAAGCATGAGGGAAGCCCAGAGGACCCACAGAACCTGATAGCAAGTAGCTCTGGGGAGTGGAATTAGCAGTGATTATTTGCCTCTTTCACTTTTTCTGCCCTCAAAATTTCGATAGCTCACATTACTAAAATGGGCTATTTTTAAAAGGCAAGAGTTTGTATTACCCTAAGACCCTGAACAAAGCTTAGGGCCTGTAAGAGTTACCTTGAGGATGTTTTGGCACTCAATGAAATCACTGTGGAGGTGACTGGTGGCATATAGCTTAAGGAGCAGCTGAGGAATTCCACTCCATTTGGACAATTTGTCTCTCTCCGTCAAAAAAGTCTCAGTGAACTGTGAATCCAAAAACAAAAAACAAAGGAACATTTATTTTATTGGTGAACTACTAGCAGACCTGGCGAAGCAGACCAGCTGACCTTCAAACACACCCAGCCTCTTTGTAGAAATTTTCAAGAGCTCCCAACATCCTACAAGCTAAAAGTCCAACTCATTCTCTCGGGAAGCACACCCTATTACTCCCCCTACTACCCATGCTCACCTCACCCAAAGCACACTCGAGGCTGCGCTCACTTGTTAGCTCACTTGCCCTCACCCTGCCTCCCTGCCTGCCTGTCTATCTCCTCTCTATATGTTCTTCCCTTCTGCCCCAAATGCTCTCTCCCTATCATCTATATGAAATGTTTGCTTTTCAAAACACTGCTTTTTTTCCCTTCAAAATGCAAGCCAACACACTTTTCAGCCTCAGGTGGCTGCGGCAGGAGGACTGGCACAAATTCAGGGCCAGCTGGGGCTGCACAGTGAGCAGGACAGCCTAGGTTACAGAACCAAACAAAAAGAAGGAAGCAAGCCCACAGCTGCAAGCCTCTGGTGGCAGGCCTTCCCTCTCCATTTTAAGAGATCAGGTACTCCTCCCTTTGGGGCTTCATGCATTGCATGATGTGGAATTGTAATGTTTCCTACTGCACTATGAGTCTCAGTTCATTTGTCTCTCTCCTCCTCTAGAGCATAACTACTTCAGAGTAGACATCAGATTGTGTACACACAGAGAGCACACAGATTTCACACACTTTGCTGAGTGCCTGGTACACAGCAGGGACTCAGTGGACGTCTGAAGGCATGAGCAATAGCAACACAATGACAGGAGCATGAATGGAGTAGGACAACCTTCACTAACATGCTACCAGTGTCAAGGGCCAGCTGCGACTCAATCACACCAAAGGTTTCTTGCAATTATTAGCACGCGGCAAATGCATTTTCATTGTTTCGGTTCTATGCTGACACATCAGTCCTGTGAAACAGACAAGCCCCGTTCCTCTTCCTGAGCTTAGGTGCTAGCGTGAGGGATAACAAGAGGGAATAAGATGTCTGAAAGAATGATTTGTCTTAGGGCTAAACATAGGAAATTACTAGCAATTTTATATTTTCAAGCTCAAATCAATGCAAGCTCAAAACAACAGAAAAATATCTTTCCTTAAAAGGCAAAGAAACAAACAAATATAGTAGCCGGGCGTGGTGGCGCATGCCTTTAATCCCAGCACTCGGGAGGCAGAGGTAGGAGGATCGCTGTCAGTTCGAGGCCAGCCTGAGACTACACAGTGAATTCCAGGTCAGCCTGGACTAGAGTGAGACCCTACCTCGGAAAAAAATAAAAAAATAAAAAAAGAAGAAAGAAACAAATATGGGTATGGGATCCTGTGCTGTATACTGTGTATCCCTACATAGCTGTAACTATATTAAAAATAAGTGATCACAATCAACAATCTAACCTTCTACCATGAGAAACTAGGAGAAAAGAAATATATTAAACACGCCAGGTGTGGTGGCGCATGCCTTTAATCCCAGCACTCGGGAGGCAGAGGTAGGAGAATCGCTGTGAGTTCGAGGCCAGCCTGAGACTCCAGTGAATTCCAGGTCAGCCTGAGCTAGAGTGAGACCCTACCTCGAAAAAAAAAAAAAAAAGAAAGAAAAGAAAAATATTAAACACAATCAAGCACAAGAAAATAAAGATGACTATAGAAATGAAATAAAAAACAGAAAAAGACAAAAATCAATAAAACTAAAGGTCTCAAGGTTCTCTGAAAGATCAATTAAATTGACAACATTTTAAACTACAATGATCAGCTTCTGACTATCTTAACTGATTAAATTCAGGAATGAGTAAAGAAATTATTACCAATCTTAGCAAAATAAAATGAATTATAAGAGTACTATGTATAACATATGCCAAAAAAAAATCAGATAACCTAAATGAAATGGGTAAATTACTAGAAAAACACTAACTATGAAATTGACTCAAAAAGAGATAATGTCAAGACACTTAAGATGTCAACAATAAAGCAGGCTTAAAACTCACCCACCATGACTGAGGGAACCAAGCAGAAGGGGTAAGATTGTAAGAGCCACAGTGGGGGAGAATATCCAGAGACATCGCCCCTCAGCAACAACACACAAAGGAGGAAAAAAAAATACTGGCTACCTCTTGTGCAATTCATAATCCCCTACCCTGTGGACTGATCCAGTACGCCCACCGAGGAGGGCCCCAACTGGGCTGGGGACAGGGAGGAGGGAAATGGGGGTGCCATCACAAGATTTGCTCATACAATGTATCTAATTATTGACAATGAAGATGTTTTTTAAAAAAGGTATAAAATAGATAATGTCAAATAAATCAACAACAAAAAGAAAAGGAGGGCTGGGCGTGGTAGTGCACCTTTAATCCCAGCACTCAGGAGGCAGAGGTAAGAGCACTGTCCTGAGTTCCAGACTAGCCTGGGACTACAGGTCAGCCTGGGCTAGAGCAAAACCCTACCTAGGGGGGAGGGGAAAAGGGAGGGGGAAAGAGGAGGAGGGGGAGGGGGAGGGAGGTTAGGGAAGGGAAAAAGGAAAGGAAAGAGGGAAGGAAAAAGGAAAGGGAAGGGAAGGGGGTCAGTAGGTGATTGATAGAAACAACAATAACAAAAACATCACAAGAAAATCCTTGGTCTAGAGGCTGTAGAGATGACTCAGTGGTTAAGGCACTTACTTGCAAAGCCTAACAGACTGGGTTCAATTTCCCAGCACCGTCATGGTTTGATCCAGGTGTCCCCCACAAACGAATGAATGTGTTCTGAATAACTGATCCTCAGCTGACGGTAGTTTGAGTTTTACAACCTCGCTGGAGCTGTGTTGCTTATGGGATTATAAGCCAGCTTCCCCTTGCCAGTGTTTGACACTTCCTGCCATTGTTTGCAGTACTATGGTGGAGGTGATGTCCACCCCTCTGCTCATGCCATCATCTTCCCTGCCAGGATGAAGTCTCCCCTCGAGTCCGTAAACCTAATAAACCCATTCCTCCACAAGCTGCTTTTGTTTGGGCTCTTTCTGCGCAGCAACTAGAAAGCTGACCACAACAAGCACCAACACAAAAGTAGTGCATGAATCTGGAGTTCGTTTATAGTGACTAGAGGTCCTAGTGCATTCTTCTCATTCTCTCTTTGCTTGCAAATAAACTGTATTTAAAAAGAAAAAAAGAAAAACTTGGTCTAGACAGATAACTCCACTGGCATATGATACCAAACATTTAAAGAATTAGCACCAGTAATTTAGACTTTTCCAAAAAATAGGAGAGCATTCCCACACTGGTAACCTTTCTCAATGCAGGAACAAATACATGACAAAAAAAAAAAAACCCCACAATTTTAGGAAGAAAGGATTTATTTGTGCTTACAGTTCATCATGAAGGAGCGTGGCAGCATGAGCTTTGGGCAGAACTTGATGAATCCAATCATTTAACTTGCTTTCTCCTGTTTATTCAGTCCAGGACAAAAGCCCATGGGATAGTGGCAGCCAGAGATAGGTTAACTGAGATGGAAAGACCCAACTTAACTAAAATAATCCTCACAGGCTTGTCCAGAGGCTAGTCTAATCTAGATACTCCTTCACACATGATTCTAGGTCCTGTGAAGCTGACAATATAAGCCATCACAAGTCCACCCCTTGTCCATTTGACACCCCAAATATCACATTTTAGTCAGACATAATTTTCACCTGCTCCCGGCTATTCATGGCCATCTCATAGGCATGGCAGCAGGAGCATTAGGCAGAAGCAGAACACGATGAAGCCTACTGCTCAGTTAGCTTTCTCTCTTTAAGTTCCAGGACCCCAAACAACAGTTCTATTTTTTTATTAGAGAGAAAGGGAGAAAGAAAGAAAGAAAGAGAGAGAGAGAGAGAGAGAGAGAGAGAGAGAGAGAGAGAGAGAGAGAGAGAGAAATGGGTGCACCAGAGCCTCTTGCCACCACATATAATTCCAGAAGCATGTGCATCTGGCTGTATATAGATACTAGGGAATCAAACCAGGGCTGAAGGGCACTGTAAGCAAGCATTTTTTTAAAGTCTTAAATATATATTTATTGTTCATAATGAGTTACATTATTCAGTGGGCAAACAATGAGTTGTTATCCCCAATTCCCCAATGCCCCCCCTCCCCATCCCCAATCAGCTGGATATCCTAGCAAGCATTTTTAACCATTGAGGAATCTTCCCAGACCCACAGCTATAATTTTAAAATACAGTTCTCAAAACTATAATTTCATAAATCATGTCAAATGTCAAAAAATAAATGTAAAATTATGCAAGACTGTTATATAGAAAAATATAATCAAATTAGGCCAGGATGGTGGTGCAGGCCTTTAATCCCAGCACTTGCGAGGCAGAGGTAGGAGGGTCACTGTGAGTTCAAGGCCAGCCTGGAACTACAGAGTAAGTTCCAGGTCAGTCTGGCTAGAGTGTGACCCTACCTCGAAAAGAAAAAGAAATATATAATCAAATAAAAAGGAACAGAAAGAGGAAGAGGGAAAAAGAGAAAGACTGTTTTGTTTAAAAGAATGAATGCAGGGGCTGGAGAGATGGCTCAGGGGTTAAGGCAGTTGCCTCCAGTGCCTAAGGCCCTGGGTTCAATTCCCCAGTACCCACATAAGCCAGACCCACAAGGTGGCGACCCTGGTGCTCCCTATCTCTCTCTCTCTCTATCTCTCTCTCTCTCTCTCTCTCTATCTCTCTCTCTCTGCTAGAAAATGAATAAAATATTTTTTAAAAAGAATGAATGCAGCCGGGCGTGGTGGCGCACGCCTTTAATCCCAGCACTCGGGAGGCAGAGGTAGGAGGATCACCATGAGTTCGAGGCCACCCTGAGACTACATAGTGAATTCCAGGTCAGCCTGGGCCAGAGTGAGACCCTACCTCGAAAAACCAAAAAGAATGAATGCAGGGTTGAAGAGATGGCTTAGCAGTTAAAGGTGCCAGGCTTGATTCCCCAATGCCCACATAAAGCTCTCTTATCTCTGCCTCTCTCTAAGTAAACATATATATATATATATATATATATATATAAATTATCTTGTATACTTTCTTGTAACTCCCTTTCCTGGGAGTCTACTATTTTGCTCCAACCAAGATAGAGATTGTAGGATACAAGGTCTACCAAAATGTAAGTTAAAAAAAAGGCAAGCTCTGGATTTGAAGGAAGTCCCAAGCATGCAACTGTAAAGCATCTTAGTGAAACACAAGTCCAAATTACAGTTAGGAAGAAGAAATAGGATATCTTTAAAAAGTTTTAGAAGGCTGGGGAGATGGTTCAATGGTGCTTGGCCACAAAGCCCGAGTTCAATCCCCAAGTTGCCTAACTGGTACATGCATCTGGAGTTCATAACAGTGGCAAGAAGTCCTGGCACATCCTTCCTTTCTTCCTCCCTCTCTCTTTCTCTCTCTCTCTCTCTTTCTCTCTCTGCTCACAAATAAGTTTTTTTAAGTTTTCACATTATGAGTCAAAATCTAAGTATACAGAAAGCAAAGCAAAACTTAAAAGGATATAATATGCTAGTCAAAGACAAGAGATTCAAAAGGCTAAACAAGGCATATAGCATCTTTATAAGGTGTTGTGATTTGGATATAAAAGCACGCTGGTACTGTCCTGGGAAGTTGTGGAGCCTCTAGTGCTATGGCCTGCCTAGCTCACATGGGCCTTGGAGGTGTGGTTCCAGCCAGAGTGCTCTGCATCCTATCTGCCATGCCTCCCTACCATGATGCCACACACCCCCAAAACTGAGCCAAAGGAAACCTTTTCTTTCTGAAATTGATCCTATCAGGTTTTAGTCACAGTGATAAGGAAAAAAAAAGGTAGGGTTCCATTTATATGACAGTCTGAAAAGGACAAAAAAAGAAAAGAGAGGAAGGCTGGCATGGTGGTGCACACCTTTAATCTCAGCACTCGGGAGGCAGAGGTAAGCAGATTGCTGTGAGTACAAGGCTAGCCTGAGACTACATAGTGAATTCCAAGTCAGCCTAAGCTAGAGTGAGACCCTACCTCAAGAGAGAGGGGGGGGGAGGGAGGGAGCTGTCTTCTACAAGGGTGTTTTCTATAGTCTAACTCCAGTGGTAATCACATTCTATACAGTTGTCAAAATTCACAGACTATACACTAAAAAGGGTGAATATGGGGCTAGGGAGATGACTAGCCTGCAAAGCCTGACAGCTCAGTTTCAATTCCCCAGCACAAGCTTGGTGTCACACACCTTTAATCCCTGCTCTCCAGAGTCAGAGTTAAGGAGGATCACCATGAGTTGAATGCCAGCCTCAGGATACAGAGTTCCAGGTCAGCCTGGGCTACAGTGAGACTCTACCTTGACCAAGAAAAAAAAAAAAATTCCCAGCACATGCATAAAGTCAGACACAAAAAGAGGTACATGAATCTGACATTTGTTTGCAATAGCAAAAGACTGTGGCAGGGCTAGAGAGATAGCTTAGTGGTTAAGGCATTTGCCTGCAAAGCAGAAGGACCCAAGTTCGATTCCCCAGGACCCACATAAAGCCAGATGCACAAGGTTGGGCATGTATCTGGAGTTTGTTTGCAGTGGCTGGAGCTAACACTCTCTCGCGCGCTCTCTCTCCTTCTCTCTCTCACACATTCTCTCTCAAATAAATAATTTTTTTAAAAAAAGACTGTGGTATACCCATACACATATGTACATGGCATGCATATAAATAATTTTTTTTGGAGGTAGGGTCTCACTCTAGCCCAGGCTAACCTGGAATTCACTCTGTAGTTTCAGGGTGGCCTCAAACTCATGGCAATACTCCTACCTCTGCCTCCTGAGTGCTGGGATTAAAGGCATGTGTCACCAAGCCCAGCAAATAAACCATTTTTAAGGTGAATTTAGGCTGGGAATATTGTGTAATGACAGAATACATGCTTAGCATATGTGAGGCCCCAAATTCAACCCCCAGTACCAAAAAGGGGAAAAAAAAGTGAATCTTACTATGTATATGGTTATACCTCAATTAAAAAATGGGGGTGGTGGTGGTGAGCCGGTTGGAGAGATGGCTAAGCTGTTAAGGCACTTGCCTACCAAGCCTAATGACCTAGGCTCAACTCCCCAATACCTATGTAAAACCAGATGCACAGTGGCACATGCATCTGGAGTTTGTTTACAGCTGCTGGCACACCCAGAATGGTGTCTCTCTTCTTTTCTGTGCTTGCAAATAAATTTGTTTTTATGTTTTTTTAGAACAGGCTGAACAGATAGCTCAGAGGGTAAGAGTAATTGTGCAAGCATGAGAGCCTGAATTCTATCCCCACATCCACGTAGAGACAGGCATGACCACACATGTCTGTAACTCCAGTGCAGGAGGGCAGAGAAAGGAGAATCACTGGGGCTTGCTGGTCAGTCAGTCTGACTGAAAAATGTCAGCTCTAGGTTTAGTGAGAGACTCCATCTCAAGGAAACTAGGCAGAGAGTAACAGAGGTGACCACCTGATGTTCTCTGGCCTCTGCTATGTGTGCACATGTTGCAGCATACACACATATGTGCACACACCCCTATAATTCACCAAAAAAAAAAAAAAGGAGGAAAAAGACTCCTTTTTTTTTTTTTTTTTTTGGTTTTTCGAGGTAGGGTCTCACTCTAGCCCAGGCTGACCTGGAATTCACTATGTAATCTCAGGGTGGCCTCAAACTCATGGCGATCCTCCTACCTCTGCCTCCCGAGTGCTGGGATTAAAGGTGGGATGAAAGACGTGCGCCAGCACGCCTCTCTATAAAAGGACTTCTTTTAACACTAAAAAAATACATATCACTGGGCTGGAGAGATGGCTCAGAGGTTAAGGCACTTGCCTCCAGTGCCTAAGGCCCTGGGTTCAATTCCCCAGAACCCACATAAGCCAGACCCACAGGTGGTGGCCCTGGTGCGCGTGCGTTCTCTCTCTCTCTCTCTCTCTCTCTCTCTCTCTCTCTCTCTCTCTCTCTCTCTGTATCTCTCTACTTGAAAATGAATAAATATTTTTAAAAAATACATATCACTAATTGCTATATATATGATTACACTATAAACCATGATAATGTCAGCATAATGTAAATGCTTATTAACATCAACCACCAAATTTGTAATATGGGGAGAATGGTAGAGACAAACGGGTAAAATAATTCAATCCGCGTCTTTTGCAGAGGAAGAAAACACACAGTATCTCAAACTGAAGAATCGAGACAGCTTTATAAGCATGTCATTCTGAAGCACTGGTCTTTCGCTCCCTCACAGGGGGGGAGCAGTTGCCTCATAAACATGGAACTCAGAGGTGCAGAGTGTGGCAGGGCACTGCTATTTTTTGTCTTAAGTTTCACAGCACCCAGAGAGCCAGTTAACAGACCAAGTATTGAACTTTATAAGGAATTTTACTACCTTCACATTGTCTTACAGGGCATTTATTCTCATTTTAAAAAAACAATCATTTAAGGCTGGAGGGATGGCTCAACAGTCAAAGGCTCTTTCTTGCAAAACCTGACGGCCTGGGTTCAAATCCCTGGTACACACATAAAGCTGGATGCAAAAAGTGGTGTATGTGTCTGGAGTTCATTTACAGTGGCAAGAGGCCCTGACATGCCCATCCTCTCCCTCCCTCTCTTGCTCTCTCCTGAAATAAATAAAAATATATTTAAAAAAATAAAAAATAATCGTTTAGGGGCTGGAGAGATGGCTCACAGTTAAAGATATTTGCTTGCAAGTCTGCCAGCCAAAGTTGACTCCCCAGCACCTGCACATAAAGCTGACCATAAAGTAACACACCTGTCTGTGATCTCAAGGACACATGGTATTGAGCCATGAGCCAGGAGAACCTGGAAGTTCACAGGTCAGTAAGGCTGGCGCACACACAGTGGTAAACAAGAGACCCTGCCTCAAAAAGAAGGCAGAGGGAAAGAACACTGAAGTTGTCCTCTGAATGCACCTATACACACAAGCACTTTTTATTTTTGTATTTAGAGGTAGGGTCTCACTCTAGCCCAGGCTGACCTGGAATTCACTATGTAGTCTCAGGGTGGCCTTGAACTCATGGAGCGCCTCCTACCTTTGCCCCCAGAGTGCTGGGATTAAGGCGTGAGCCATCACGCCTTGCCCACACACACATTTTTAAAGTGTTTTTTAAAGCCAGGAATGGTGGCCCAGCCTACAATCAATCCCAGCATGTGAGAAGTTAGGGCAGGAAGAATGCTGCAATAGTGAGTTCCAGGCCAGCCTCTGCTACAGAGTTAGACACTGTCTCAAAAAAAAAAAAAATAAATGAGTAAACAAAATCACTGACATTTTGGTTTGTGAACAGTGAGCATAGTGATGAAAGAGGCCCATCCAGGCATCATACAGCTGAACTATTGGCAGGTGTCATGTGGGGTTTTCTCCTGGCATGTTTGTGGTTTGACAGTTGACAGCAGTGCTAATCTCTTGCCTCATGTTCCCTAAACTGTCAACCTATTTAGTTAATGTGACATTTCCAGACATTTACAATTTTCATTGATTTATTATCTTTACTCCCTTTTTAAACAATTAAAGACTGGCTTCTTTAAAAATAAATACACACTTGTCACATCCTGTGTAAGACAGGCAATGCAGGTATCAAACTATGTACAAAGAGACTTCTTCTTAAAGGATTATTAGTGAAGATTAAATGCTGTTAAGCGATTCTGTTAACAAATATTAACTACCCTATATTCATGTCCTTTTTAATGGTATTTTTGTATTGTTTCAACATAATTAGGAGTACATTTTAGGGCTTGTAAAGTACAAATACTTTCCATTGAAGTTAATAGTACTGCCCAGCCCCTTGTAGTATACTCAATAAACCTGTTTCCTTTTTAAAAAGTTTTTTAGCTGGGCGTGGTGGCACAGATCTTTAATCCCAGCACTCAGGAGGCAGAGGTAGGAGGATTGCCATGAGTTCAAGGCCACCCTGAGACTACAGAGTGAATTCCAGGTCAGCATGGACTAGAGTGAGACCCTACCTCAAAAAAAAAAAAGTTTTTTAAACCTGGCACCTTCCTACTATGCCACATGCCATAATAAATATGTGTACTGTACTATGGAAATAGGGAACAGCAAATAATTTATTTTGCTTAAGAGAAGGGAGGGGGCTAGTCCAAGAAATAGATCAAAGAAAGCTACTGAGGATCATATGAAATATAAAGGGTCCCACTTTATCCTCACTATAGTTATGGACAGAAGTTCCTAACTCGGCTTCTGAAATAGCTCCCACATCTGTATATAACTTATTACCAAAATAAACAGCAAAAACCAGGTTTGAGAATATTCCAGAAGCCTTCCAACCTGGTGAGCTCCTCTAGTTTCCCAGCATTCTAAAATTTATAGCACTGGAAACCAATTTTCCTAAATTGCCTCATTAATCATGCTAACTTTGACTTCAGTTCTGTGGTCAGACACACATTATTTGGAGAAGTGCTTAGGATCACATTACCTAATCTTTCTGAGCCTCAGTTTCCTCATCTGGGTTAAGAGATGAGACCAACACAAGGCTCTAAAGACTGAGGATTGCCAGGCGTGGTGGTGGTGCACACCTCTGATCCCAGCACTTGGGAGGCAGAGGTAGGATCACTGTGAATTTAAGGCCACCCGGAGACTACATAGTGAATTTCCAAGTCAGCCTGGACCCTACCTTGAAAAGCCCCCCCCCCAAAAAAAAGAGTGAGGATTGCCAGGCCTGGTGATCTATGCTTGTAATCCCAAGCACTCAGGAAGCAGATGCAGAAGGATCACCGTAGGGCTGGAGAGATGGCTCAGCGGTAAGGCACTTGCCTCCAGTGCCCAAGGCCCTGGGTTCAATTCCCCAGGTCCCACATAAGCCAGACCCACAAGGTGGTGGCCCTGGTGCTCTCTCGCTCTCTCTCTCTCTCTCTCTCTCTCTCTCTCTCTGCTTGAAAATGAATAAATAATAAAATATTTAAAAAAAAAAAGAAGGATCACCGTAAATTCAGTCAGCCTCATCTACACAGTGAGCTCTAGGCCAGCCAGGGCTACACTGTGAAAAACACTCTCAAACAAACAAAAAACTGTACACCTTGCCCATCGTTTGACCTGAATGTGTTCAGTAAAGGTTTAAAGTAACCCCCCTTTTTTGCATGTGAATTAGAGTACGTTAGTATATGATGTGTGTTGTGTGCACAGACGTGTGCAACTGCACACACAGAGGCCAGAGGAGAACTTCGGTGGCCTTACTCAATCCCTTGAGATGGGGTCTCTCTCTCTCTCAAACAGGAGTGTCATTTTTTTTTATTAAGTCCCCATCTGCCTGTCCCTTCAAATTCAGCTCAATGAGGTACCCCAGCATAAGGAGCAGAGCAAATATTTCCAGGACCTTCTAAAGGCAGCTAAAGAAGAATATATAGGGAGGAGGGGTGAATTTCAGGTCAGCCTAGGCTAGGGTGAGACCCTATCTCAATAGTTATTTAATATCCAGGAAAATACAGCTCAGCCACAAGGGATGTATGTATGTATGTATGTAGTGACCATATATACTGGGCACCTATTACAAGCCATGTACTACCTGTATCATTTCAGCCCTTGTTTGCACCAGAAATGCACTACCACTTTACACAACTATCTCCTCTGAATTTCATAATAACCTGAAAAAGTAGGCTACTAAGTCTCATCCCCCTCTTAATAGGGGGAGACTAAGGCCTAAGCAAGAAAGAGTAAGGCTTTGAACTCGGGTCTCCCTCGGAACCAGGACGAACCATGACGCTCTCCACGGGCACAACTGTCTGCACCGGCTGGAGCTCTGCCTGATGTTGGAGACAGGCGTGAAAAGGGGGGGCAGACAACAAAGAAATGTGCAATCCCAAGCTACGAAATTAATAAGCACGAAACGAATTGGGAGCTTTGACAGAATAATAACGGGTCCCTGAGAGAAGGATTCGGAATGTTATAGGAGAGGCCCTCTTTGAGAAAAATGACATTTATGATCGGCTTGGGAACCTTCTGGAGTCAGGGCTTGCAGTCAGGTCCCCCGGTCGGTCCAATTCACCGGGGACAAACTCGAGGTCCACGGAAGATGATAACAAACTCGCCAAGGTTCCCCCAAGACGTGTAGACGTGGCGCAAGAAAAGGAGGCTCCGGAGACCGGGCCCGGGACTCTACAAGCCATCGATGCCCACAGCAGCCCGACCCCGCTCGGCCCCTGGCCGCTGACAGCGGCCGGCCAAGGGGGATCAGGCCGGTGCCGCGGCGGCCCGGGAAGGCCTCTCCCCCGGCCCCGAGCCAGCCCAGCCCGGTCCGCCCCGCCCCTCCCCTCCCCTCCCCTCCGGGCCGGCCTCGTACCTGCACCGCCTGGACCAGGCCCCGGCCGGTCAGCTGGCCCTGCCGCAGCTGCAGCACGATGTTACCGGGTCTAGGCCGGCCTCCCCATCCGCCCCACGCAGCCACCGTCGCTGCCGACCGTCTCCCTCGGCTGGCCCCAGGCCCAGCCGCTGCTGGCGCTGCCGCCATGTCTCCTCGTCCGACAAACAGGAAGCCAGCGGCCCCGAGGCCGCCTGGATTTCTACGGGGCGGCGGAGGGCTCTCTAGACCGCCCCCAGCGGACCGACGGCGAAGGTGCAAGCCGCGTGGCAGGAGCCCTGCGCGCCCCGAGGGCTGCTGGGAAATGTAGTTTTGCGCTGTTTCCCCCTCCTCCCAGCAGGTGAACCGAGATGTGGGGTTTCCTGGACCACCTGTTTTCAGCCCCTGCTCCACCCAGCAGCATTTCTGCGGTGTTCCTCCAGGTCGAGGGCCAGTCGTTGCGTGAATACGCTTCCGTTTCTTGTCCATGTGGGAAAGATGCGGCCAACTGGCCAGGAAAGGATGCTTAAAGGCTCCAGGCCAGGAGTTGGCACTTGAGTCTGTTTCCTGCCTCCTTCTCTCTGCCTCCAACTCGTTGCAGACCTCAACCAAATTATCGCACTCTGCCCCAACCTCAACTTTTTTTTTTTTCTTCCACTCAGTTTCTAGTCCCCTAGGAGCCTGAGGCACTCACTCAGCCTAGGAGGCCTGGGCTCCAGAGTGAGTTCCATGTGAGCATGGGCTAGAGTTGAGTCCCCTGGGAGGCTGATCAGCTGGGTTGAGGGTGCAGAGGTGAGAGGATTACAAGGAATTACAAGCAAATCCACGCATAAATAAATGCACGATAACTATTTGGGTTAAGTAACTGGCCAAGTTATTGTACAGTTAAATGGAAGTAAATTGTATCACCTGCCAAATGGAACCCTGTCTTAATTTTTTCCCACCAGACAATATGTTCTCTCTACTGCAAGACCATGCACTCCAGCCCCCCCCCCCAAAAGCCTCACTCTACCTGGGATTAAAGGCATGTATCGCTACACCTGGCTTCCCTTTTTTTTGTTGTTGTTTTGTTTTGTTTTTCTTTGTTTCTGAGGCAGAGTCTCACTCTAGCCCATGATGGTCCTGTGACTCACTTTGAAGCTTCAGGCTGGCCTCAAACTCACAGCAATCCTCCTACCTCAGCCTCCAGCATGCTAAAGGTATGTACCATCACATCCAAATTCATACCCCTTTTGCAAGCAACCACCTCTTTCACCACTGAGCCACCTCCAGGTCCTCATATTTTGACAAACCTCTGTAGCAGGATGGTGCAACGCAAATAAGGAGAGTTGAGTATGACTAGTTACATACGGGAAAGACAACACCTTTGAGTGAAAGGGACATAGTAGTAACACTGGGGACTGGAGAAATAGTTCCGTAGTTAAAGGCTCTTGTTTGTAAAGCCTGACTTACTGAGTTTGATTTCCCAGTAACCTTGTAAAGCTATTCACACAATGTGGCACATGTGTGTGAAGTACATTTGCAGTGGCAGGAGGCCCTGGTGCGCCCATGTTTACTCAGACTCTGTCTCTCTCTCTCAAGTAAATAAAAATGTATTTTTAAAAAATAGCCAGGCATTGTGGTGCACACCTTTAATCCCAGCACTCTGGCAGAGATGGGAGGATCATCTTGAGTTCAAGCCACACTGAGACTACATAATGAATTCCAGGTCAGCCTGGGCTAGAACGATACCCTACCTTGGAAAAAAAGAATGAATTTTACTAAATGTAAATTATATTTCAACAAATCTGTTCAAATCAAAGTGTAAAATGACAGAAGTGAATATAGGAGAATATTTTTATGGTTTGGGAGTAGGAAAGGTATGCGTAAATATAAAATCCAGAGCCATGAATAGAAGACAAATAAAACTAACTTTGATCCAGGTGTGGTGGCTTCTGCCTGGAATCTCTGCACTTGGGAGACTGGGGCAGGAGTTTAAGGCCAGCCTGGGCTACAGAATGAGTTCCAGGTGAGCATGGGCTGGAGTGAGTACCTCAAAAAGAATTTCCAAAATAAAATTGACATTAAGAAGAGAATCACCTTGTGTTCAAGTCAGCATAAACAAGCACAGAAGCTACATGACATGATGGGAAAGAGTTAACATACAGAGTTGATTAAGAACTTACCATCTGCTGGCCATGGTGGCGCACGCCTTTAATTCCAGCACTCGGGAGGCAGAGGTAGGAGGATAGCCTTGAGTTCAAGGCCACCCTGAGACTACATAGTGAATTCCAGGTCAGCCTGGACTAGAGCGAGACCCTACCTGGAAAAAACAAAACAAAAAAAAAAAAAGAACTTACCATCTGTCCCATTTGCCTGAAGTTTTCAATCCAGGGAGTCTGAATTGTTTTTCTATGCCCTGCTCTCAACTCAAAGGCTGATCTTCCCTGAGCACCTGTATAAAACATCAGCTCCTTACAGAGAAAGCAACACTAAATCAGATCTCTGTCTTGCCCACCAAGGCTCAGGGAGCAAGATGAGAGTGGGTGGGAATAGCCCGAGACCCCATCCCTGCAGAAACTGACTGAGGCCTCTCGGTTTCCACAATGAATACGGAAGACCGTCAGCAGAATTGAGGCAGGGAGAGGAGGTCCATGTGTGCAGCCTTTTTATTTTAAAAAAATCAATAAATTTTTAAAATATCAGCGCTTATACTCTTTATCTTACTACCTGCTTTTTGGTTTTTTTGAGGTAGGGTCTCACTCTAGCCCAAACTGACCTGAAATTCACTACATTGTCCCAGGCTGGCCTCAAATTCACAGTGATCCTCCTACCTTGGCCTCTTAAGAGCTGGGATTAAAGGCAAGCACCACCACACAAGTCTACTAACTGCTTTAAAAAAAAAAATAGTATTTCTCAAGCCGGGCGTGGTGGCGCATGCCTTTAATCCCAGCACTCAGGAGGCAGAGGTAGGAGGATTGCCATGAGTTCAAGGCCACCCTGAGACTACACAGTGAATTCCAAGTCAGCTGGGCTAGAGCGAGACCCTACCTCGGAAAAACCAAAAAAAAAAAGTATTTCTCCAGTAGAAATATAATTAATTATTTTCTGCATACCTCTCCAACTGGAGTATAATTGTGATCTGTTTAGCCATTCTCTGCACTCAGTTCTAGCGCCCAGAACAGTACCTGGCACAAAGCAGGTGATGAAATAGTTATTGTCCAATCAATTGTTACTGAACAGATACATGAAGTCCTGAAAAATTAAAATGTTATCTTCCAGGCACAATGTGATGGGTACATTCATAACTCACAGTGGCTGGCATTTCCTGCACAAGACCTGAATAATATTGGGCCCATCAACATGCTGCCATGGATGATGGAGGAGAGCAAAAAAACAAGTAGACATAAAAATAGAAGAGGAAAAGAAGAGGAGGTTCAATGAAGGTGGTAGGAGGGGAGACAAGGGACTAATGGGAGGAGATTATGTACATGTTTTTGTGCTCTGTTTTTTTGAGGTAGGGTCTTGCTCTAGCCCAGGCTAACCCAGAATTCACTATGTAGTCTCAAACTGGCCTTAAAGTCATGGTGATCTTCCTACTTCTGCCTCCCTGGGATTAAAGGCGTGTGTCACCATGACCAACTTTGGAATTCACTCTGTAGTCTCAGGGTGGTCTTGAACTCATGGCGATCCTCCTACCTCAGCCTCCTGAGTGCTGGGATTAAAGGCGTGTGCCACCACACCCAGCTTGAAAAAAATTTTTTAAAGGGCTAGAGAGATAGATAGGACAGCAGTTAAAGACACTTGCTTGCAAAGCCTGTCTGTCCTGGTTCAATTCCCCAGTACCTACATAAAGCCAGATATACAAAGTGGCACATGTATCTGGAGTTTGTTCAGAGCAGCAAGAGGCCTTGGTGTGCCCACATACTCTCTCTCATTCTCTTTCTCTCTCACACACACATAAATAAAATATTTTTAAAATATTAAAAATAAAGAAAAAATTAAAAATAGAACCACAAGGCAAACAACACAATAGAAAAATAAATGGGACAGAGTAGGCAATTTTGAGAAAAAATGGCCAGGCCTCCACATATTTACCAATAATAGAATACTGATGATTGAGGGCATAAACTTTCCAGAAAGCAATATTTAGCAATATGAATTGAGTCCAAGCTTTCTGATTCAATTACTTCTTTAGCCCATTTGACTCAGTATAATATTGTGTCTTAGCCAGAACAATTAGTCAAGAAAAATCAAAGGTACCCAAATTGGAAAGGACAAAGTAAAATGATCTCTGTTTCTTAATGATATCATCTTATATGTAGAATTTTTTTTTGGTTTTTCGAGGTAGGGTCTCACTCTAGTCCAGGCTGACCTGGAATTCACTAAGTAGTCTCAGGGTGGCCTTGAACTCATGATGATCCTCCTACCTCTGCCTCCCTGAGTGCTGGGATTAAAGGCATGTGCCACCACGCCTGGCTTCTCTCTCTCTTTTTAAAAAATATTTTATTTATTCATTAGAGAGAGAGAGAGAGAGAGAGAGAGAGAGAGAGAGAGAGGCAAACAAACAGAGAGAATGTGCTTGCCATTCCAGCCACATGGCCACCTTGGGCATCTGGCTTTACATGGGTCTAGGGAATCAAACTCTGGTCCTTCTGCTTTGCAGGCAAACAATTTAACTGCTAAGTCATCTTTCCAGCCCCCTTGCTTGATACCAGAGAGTGGGTTGTTGCTGCTGGAACCCTGACTGTGTGGCTTTTGGCCTTTTGGAATTGATTTACAGGAGGAATGGAAAAGGATTTGGAATCTTGACTTAAGAGACGCCTTGCAGTGATATCAGTACAGTCTGATGGACCATTCTTGGTCAGAGTTGAAAGACCTGAATGCAGTGAGAACTATGGACTGTGAGGTTTGGCCAGTGAGGGTGAGGAAGAACTTTGTTGGGACTAGTCTAGAAGCAGTTTGTGTGAGAATCTTGCTGTGTTCGGTCTGCCTGTGTCCTAAAAACTTGTGTAGGGTTGCATTGCATAGAACTGGACTGGTGTGAGCAGATGGAGATGGCACAGAAGGAAATGAAATATTTGGGCCAAAACTGCTGCCTGTTCAGCTGCAATTGTTTGAGAGATGACAACCATTGAGATTAGGCCTGGTGATCTGCACTGGGACAGCAGGAAGAATATGGACTCTTTGAAGTAAGGGGCCTGAATACTGAGTGTCCTGTTTTTCAAACTTGGATTTATTTCCCATCCCCTAGATTGACAAATTGGTAGCCCACCTGGTACTATGGTACATAACAAATGCAGGAAAGAAAGGGTCATTGAATTGGCAACACCGTTGTTTTTTTGAAATGGCCATGGGCAGTGTGAAGAAGGCTTGTTGGATTACCTGTGTGGAGGCCTGATAGGGCCATGAGGAAGAATCATGGGTTGCAGTAGAGACCCAGTGGAAATGCCACAACTACAGGATGACTGCCAAGGAGAGCTGCTAGCAACGGATGGAGTATACCTGGGACTCTGAGCAGCCGAACTGGAGGGATGGAATTGGAACTCCAGAGACTCATCACTGGTTAGTATGATCAAACTTGGATACTTGTCACTGGTTAGAACTATCAGATTTAAGAGTTATAGAGTTTGATGTTTGCCCTGTTTGTTTTAAATATTATATTGGTTCAGTCTTTAATATGCCCAATGTCATCTTTTGCAGTATAAATATTTATTATATGCCATTTGGTTTTTGGTTTTTTTTGGGGGGGTATTATGGCTCAGTTAAAAGACCTTGGATATGGGGATACTTGAACATCATTAGGATTGATTAAAACTATGGGGACTTTTAAAGTTGGACTGCATGTATTGCATTTTACATCATGCATGATTATCAGTTTATGTGAGCCAGGGGTGGAATGTGGTGGTTTGATTCAGGTGTCCCCATAAATTTATGAATGCTTGATCCCCAGCTGATGACAATTTTGGAATTGAAACCTTGTTGGAGGTTATAGGACAGGACTATAGGAGTTATAGCCAGCTTCCCCTTGCCAGTGTTTGGCATGCTCTCCTGCTGCTGTTGTCCACCTGATGTTGACCAGGTGATATCTGGCCTCTGATATGACATTGTTTTCTCTGCTATCATAGAGTTTCCCCTTGAGTCTGTAAGCCAAAATAAACCCTTTCCTTCATAAGCTGCTTTTGGTTGGGTTCTTTATGCCAGCAATGAGAAATACAATACATGGTTACTGAGGAATAAAACCCAGGCTCTCAGGCTTTGCAAGCAAGTGCCTTTAATCTCTAAGCCATCTCTTCAACCCCTTAAAAGCTTGTCTAACTATCATTTTTCTGGTTTTTAAAGAAGCTACAGATGGAAAGAAAGGAAATTTCTGCTGTGCTCTAATCCTAGAAAATGATCCATCAAGTCAGTACCAACTTCATGAAGAAAAATAAATATTCCACTCAGGAATCAACATCAGAACTTTAAGAAGTATTTCATATGCTTCAGCATTATGAGTATTATAAGGGCTGGAGACATAGCTCAGTGGTTAAAGGCACCTGACTCCAAAGCCTGACAGCCCAGGTTCAATTCCCCAAGTACCCATGTAAAGCCAGATGCACAAAGTGATGCATGCCTCTGAAGTTTCTTTGCAGTGGCAAGAGGCCCTGAAGTGCTCATTCCCATTCCCTTTCTCTTTCTCTTTCTCGCTTTCTTTGATTCCCAGGACCCATGTAAGCCAGCTGCACAATGTGGCGCATAAATCTGGAGTTTGTTCATGGTGGCTGGAGGCCCTGTTGTGCCCATTCTCTCTCTCTCTTTCTATCTCTATCTGCCTCTTTCTCTGTCTCAAAAATATTTTTAAAAATAAAAATATGTATTAATATATCCTCATTGTCTATCTTCATTGTCAGGTATTCTCTGGAAACCTAATTGCAGGTGCTGTATTTTATACACCCAGGCAGCTGTGTCACACCTGATGACGGCCACCAGGCCACTCAGACACAAAGAATGTTTCAGCTCCATTATAACCTTTTGGGATGAGTGTATATGTGGTCTGTCATTTACCATCATTACATAGCACAAGACCAAATTAATGTCACCTATAACTTAAGCCCTTCACTCAAACTCAAGTTCCAAATGGCTGCAAAATCTACACAATTATTTAAGAGAGAGACAGAGAGGCAGATAGAAAGAAAGAAAGAAAGAAAGAAAGAAAGAAAGAAAGAAAGAAAGAAAGAAAGAAAGAAAGAAAGAAAGAAAGAGAGAGCGAGAGAGAGACAGAGAGAGAGAGAGAGAGAGAGAGAGAGAGAGAGATAATGGCTGTGCCAGGGTCTCTTAGCCACTGTAAACAAACTCCAAATGCATGGGCCACCTTGTACATCTGGTTTCACACAGGTACTGGTGAATTGAACCCGGCTTGCTTTGCAGGCAAGCGCCTTAACTACTGAAGAAGAAATATTAGAATCCCATAATTTCTTTCAAAGCCCAGAAAAAAGGAGTATCATATGCTGACTGCCATGAAGGTAGTATCACTTGGAGACTAACACAAGCCATCAGGGTACTGGGGAATCAAATTTCATCCCACACTCAGGAGACTGAGGCTAGGGAATCTTGAGATCTCAAGTTTGAGGCCAGCCTGAACTACCATGGCAAGACTAGGTCTTTAAAAAGAATTGACATATGATTCTTATGCTGTAAAGTTCATTCTGTTAAAGTAACTCAGTTTTTCATAAACTTGTATAACTATCTAAAATATATTAATCTACCCCCACACACACAATCATACCCATTAGGAGTGACTCCCAGTTGTACTCTATTCCCTGGCAACTACTAATTTATTTTCTACAGATTAATCTATTCTGAGCACTTTATAAAAGGGACTCATGTGGTCGAGATTGCCGGCCTGGATTCACTTCTCCAGTACCCACATAAAGCCAGATGCAGAGTGATGCATACATCTGCAATTCCTTGCCAGGAGCAAGAAGCCCTGGTACACTCTCTCAATTTTAAAATTTATTTATTTGCAAGGACAAAGAGAGACAGAAACGAGAGAGACCGAGAGAGAGAGAGAGAGAGAGAGAGAGAGAGAGAGAGAGAGAGAGAGAGAGAGAGAGAGAGAGAGAGAGAGAATGGGCATGCCAAGGCCTCCTGCCACTGCAGATGAACTCCAGTCACATGCACAACTTTGTACATCTGGCTTGCATGGGTATTGGGGAGTTGAACCCGACCCATGAGGCTTTGCAAGCAAGCAACTTAACTGCTGAACCATCTTTCCAGCCCCAATGAATAATTTTTTTAAAAAACAAGGAATCATAATGTGACCAGCCCTTGTTTTGCTTCTTCCACTGGGCATGTATTTCCCAGATTTATCCATAGTGTACAGGTTTTATCAGTAAATTATTCCATCCTGTGGTTGAATAATGAATGATTCATTGCACAGTTATGCCATATTTTCTTTGTCCATATGTTAGTATACAGAAATTAAGATTATTTCCACTTTGGGCTGTTATGAATAACACTGCTGGCCTCAAACTCAGAGGGATTCTCCTCCTTCTGCCTCCCTAGTGCTGGGATTAAAGGTGTGTGCCACCATACAGGGTCTCACTCTGTAGCCCAGGCTAGCCTCAAACTTATGATCCTTCTGTTTCAGTTTCCTGAGGGCTGGCCCTTTCCCCATTGTCTTTCTTTTTAAGATGAATATCACGTTTTATTAATGAATGAATGAATTAGAGTGAGACTGAGAGAATATGTAAGTATGGGCATGCCAGGGCTTTTATGCCACTGCAAATGAACTCCAGAAATGTGGGCCGCTTTGTGCATCTGGCTTCACATGGTACTGGGGGACTGAACCCAAGCCTGCAGGTTTTGCAAGCAAGTGCCTTTAACTGCTGAGACATCTCCCCTGCCCCATAGTGAGTTTTTTAAAAAAATAATTAATTATTATTATTATTATTATTATTATTATTATTATTATTATTATTATTTTGGTTTTTCGAGGTAGGGTCTCGCTCTAGCCCAAGCTGACCTGGAATTCACTATGTAGTCTCAGGGTGGCCTTGAACTCCTGGTGATCCTCCTACCTCTGCCTCCTGAGTGCTGGGATTAAAGGCGTGCGCCACCACGCCCGGCTTCAAAGATTTTTTTAAAATATTTTATTCATTTTCAAGCAGAGAGATACAGAGAGAGAGAGAGAACACCAGGACCACCACCTTGTGGGTCTGGCTTATGTGGGTCCTGGAGAATTGAACCCAGGGCCTTAGGCCCTGGAGGCAAGTGCCTTAACCGCTGAGCCATCTCTCCAGCCCCAAAGATTTTTAAAAATATATAAATAGCCATGTCCTTTTCTTTAAAAAAATATTTTAATGTAAGGTGTGGTGTGCATACCTTTAATTCTGGCAGAGGTAGGAGGATTGCCTTGAGTTTGAGGCCACCCTGAGACTACATAGTGAATCCAGGTCAGCCTGGACTAGAGTGAGACCCTACCTCGAAAAACCAAAAAAAAAAAAATTTTGTTTATTCACTAGAGAGAAAGAGAGAGAGAGAGAGAGAGAATGGGCATGCCAGAGTCTCCAGCCACTGCAAATAGACTCCAGACACATGCACCATCTTGTGCATCTGGCTTTATGTGGGTACTAGGGAATCAAACTTGGGTCCTTCTGCTTTGCAGGCAAAGGCCTTATCCACTAAGCCATCTCTCTAGCCCTGGTTTTTTTGTTTGTTTGTTTTGTTTTTAAGACAGCATCTTACATATTCTAGGCTGGCTATGTAGCCAAGGATAACCTTGAACTTTTGATCTTCCTGTCTTTACCTCCCAAGTGCTGTTATTAAAGACAAGTATACCACACCAAGTTTTATGGGATGCTGGAGATCAAACACAGGGCTTTATCATCCTAGGCAGGCACTCTACCAATTGAGCTACATCCCTGCACCCCCACGTTTTTGTTGCTTTGAGACAATCTGTAGCTCAGGTTGGCCTGGAACTTGTTATATAGGCCAGGCTAGCCTCGAACTCAAAGTAATCAACCTGACTAGGACTTCTAAGTACTGAGACTTACAGGTGTAAGCCACCGTGCCAGTGATCTTAATATATTTGAATAGTGCAGTACCCAAGACATGCCCAGTGCCTCAGGAAGAGGTGAATCCCCTTCATCTGTCTCTGAATTTTAGAAGCAGCTAAATTTTTTGACAAGGCAACTGGAATTTTAAAAGACTGTGTTGACTTTTAGATCATTTTGACCAGTAGTGCCATCTAACAATGCTATGTACTCCGATCCATAAACATGGAAAAATTTTCCATTTATTTAGGTTAAAAGTTTTTGTTTTTCTAAGGCAGGGTCTCACTCTAGCCTAGACTGACCTGGAATTCACTCTGTGGTCCCAGGCTGGCCTCCAATTCAGTGATCCTCCTACCTCTGCCTCCTGAGTGCTGGGGCTAAAGGTGACATCAGGTTTTGGTTTTAACATTTTTCATTTAAGGGACTAGAGAGATACTTCAGTGGTTAAGGTGCTTATAAAGTCTGATGAACTGGGTTTGATTCCCAGTACCCAGTGGTGCATGAATCTGGAGTTCATTTGCAGTGGCAGGAGGCCCTGGTGTGCCTATATTCATTCTCTCTCTCATCACAAATAATTTTAAATCTTTTACTTAATACATAGTTTTCGGTATATTAGTCTTGTGTACCTTTTGTTAAATTTACTGAGTAGTGCTTTTTTATGCTATTGCAAATAGAATTTTCTTGATTCCATTTTTGGATTGTTCATTGCCTGTATATAAAAATACAACTGATTTTTTCATATTGCCACTTATATCATTTGGGAGGAATGTAAAGATATTACTTTCTAAATATTTTATAAGAAAGAAACACCAGAAAGGTATCTTGCTGCTATAAACAAACTCCAGATGAATGTGCATCTGGGTTTATGTGGGTACTACTGGAGAACTGAACCCAGACCAGCAGGTTTTGCAAGAATATGCCTTTAATCACGGAGCCATTTCCCAAAGCCAATATATTTTTTTCTTTTTTTAAAAAATATTTTATTTATTCATTCTCAAGCA
>PVHP010015529.1:5516-37436 GCA_004024765.1 Zapus hudsonius
TCTCTCTCTCTCTCTCTCTCTCTCTCTCTCTCTCTCTCTCTCTCTCTCTCTCTCGGAGCCGGGAAGATCGCTATTACAAGATGGCGCCCACTTCCTTGCAGCTAAGTGGTAAACAACTCCATATTAGGCAATGCTTTGGTGAGAGACGCGCCTCTGGCTTTGCGCATGCGCGGGTTATGTATTGGTCCCTAGCCAATCCCGTGGCGCCTGGTGATGGCGAGCTGGCGTCAGCCAATCATGGGGCGACCCGTGTCCCTGCTCCCTATATAAGCAACTGACTCCTAGTGCTCGGGGGCCCCTCGCTTCCTGCTCTCCCTTCAATCAAAAGGCTCTCCAATAAAGTGTGATTTGAGAAGAATCCTCTAGTGGTGGTTGTTCTTCCTGGCTGGTCGAGGAGCTCGCCTCTCTCTCTCTCTCTCTCTCTCTCTCTCTCTCTCTCTCTCTCTCTCTCTCTCTCTCTCTCTCTCTCTCTCTCTCTCTCTCTGCAGGTCTTGTTAGGTAGTGTCAGCCACTGTGAAGTCATGAATTCTATGGCCACTTTGTGTCTGGAAAACAGCATTCCAAAGCACTCCTCCCTTCTTTTGGCTCTTAACAATATTTCTGCCACTTCTTCTGTAGGCCCCAGATGATCGAGCAAAGAATGATTCCTGGTAAGTTTGGTGAACCAATGAGTTTATTGGCGTTACTTACAGACCAGGCGAAGGGGTGCTTACAGTCATGTGAGCTGCCATACCATCAAGCAGTCTCAGGATAACCTTCCCATTGCTTCCTGGAACTCTCTGTGATACTCTTCTTCAGTCTCAGGGTGAAAGCCTCTTTACAGAGCATGGAGACCCCAAAGCAGCCACACCACCAAGAAGAACCATCCCATCCGGATGACAACCTCCCCATGGCTGCTTAGGCTGCTGGCTCAGCATGTGGGGATTACCCCCACAAATGACCTTCCCTCAGTTTTTGGATGAGGGTTTACAGAGCACAGGGCCCCCAAAGCTTCAGTGGACCTCTCTGTCCCTTGATCTTTTACCTTCTGTTTACTGTATCACCCCCTGAGGCCAGGACACCTTGTGTCAATGCAGGCAGCTGGAACTGGGGGTGCCTGAAATCTCAGGTTGGGGGTGTCTAATGATTCTTCCCTGTGCCCTTCTCTCTTGAGTTGTCTCAGCTGCTTTTTATAAATCTGGCAATACTTGTTTTACTGCTTTCAATGTGCAGGAATTTGCCATACAATGACATCACAATAAAAAAGGAACTACTTGGAAAGATCAGGGGTCCAATGTGGGGCTATTACAGAAGGGGGACAAAGGAGGTTGGTGGGAGGGGATTACGATCAAGGCATATTATGTATATGTATGGAGATTATCAATAAAAGTGAAAAATAACTGATAATTGGGAATGCATTGAAAAGAAAATCTTTGTTCATAAGAAAACATAGATTGGCCAAAAATATCTGCAAAAGAAATATATGTTGGTGCACACCTTTAATCCCAGCACTCAGGAGGCAGAGGTAAGAGGATCATGTGAGTTCAAGACCAACCTGAGTCTACCTAGTGAATTCCAATTCAGCCTGGGGTTAGAGTGAGACCCTACCGCCATAAAATTAGAATACAAAACTTCATTAAAATTTATATAATCTTCTCTCACTACCCTCCTTTATCTCACTCCCCCATATCTCTCCACTAAACCTATTCTTCCTTCTTTCCTAAAAAATATTTTTTATTTATTTGCAAGCAGAGAGAGATAGAAGAGATATAGACAGAGAGAATAGGTGCACCAGGGCCTCTAGCCTCTGCAAAGGACTCCAGATGCATGCACCACTTTATGCATCTGGCTTTACGTGGGGACTGGAGATTTCAAGTTGGGTCATTAGGCTTATAGACAAGTGTCTTAACCCCTGAGCCATCTCTCCAGCCCCCATTCTTCTTTCTTATTATTCCTTATTGTCTTTTGTTGTCTTTCCTTTTCATGTTCTCTTCTCCATCATCTACAAAAATCTGTTGATTGGCCCAACAATAAGCAGGTCTTGTGCAGGGATCCGCAGCTGCTAGGAGGCCATGAATGCATCAGCCTCTTTCTGTCTGAAAGACAGCATTCTAAAGCACACGCCCCCATCCTTTGGCTCTCATATTCTTTGTTCTACCTTTTTTGCTATAGTCCCTGAGCCTTGGGGGTGTGATAGAGGTATCTCACAGTGCTGAATACTCCACTGTCACTTCTTTTCAGTACTTTGATGAGTTTTGAGTCTTCTCGGCAATCACCACTATTTGCAGAGAAGCTTCTCTAACCAATAGTGAGAACAGCACTAATATATAGGCTAAAGCATTTAGAGGCAATTTGGTAAGTATTCTATATCCAGGTAGTTAAGCAGCTTATGACCTTCCCAGCCATAGGCTTTTGACTAGGCCTTCAATATCAGGAGCTGTTGGTTACCTCGGTAACAGACATGCCACTATTGCACTAGGGGGAACATCTTGCTTAGTTGTTCAGTTGTATAACTTGCAGGGTCCACTGCTGATTAAGGCCCCTGGTAACTTCACACTCAGCAGGCTCTTTCCAGCACTTTAACTGCCAGTCAACAGGGAGGAGGCTTCCAGCTCAGGTCTATCTTGAACTTCTCAGTGTTCTGCAACTCAAGCACATGGTGTCTTTAACAATAGGCAATCAAGAATCTTGGCAACAGTCTGTAACAACTCACTGGAAGGTACCTCACCCCTGACATTGAAATATTTCTGTAATGATCTATGGCTTCTGGTATAGAATTGTTCCCCCCTCCGCCCACTACAGGGTACTTTTGTTGAAACTCTTTCCCTTTTTCTAATTAATTAACAAAGTGTTGTTTTTGCCTCTGGGGCACCGTTGGCTGCCGCAGAGGGAAAACGGTGAAGCAGTGGGAAGCTGAGTGAAGGCTGGTCGCTGCTCCGCTGTCTCAGGGCAGTTCCACAGAGCTGGGGGCCGACGCAGGGGGTCCGGCAAGACACAGACGTGAGCAGATGTGTATAGTGTATCCACGTGGTTCTTTATTCAATTGGGAGAGCTTACATTTATAGGAAAAAGGGGGCCAGGATGATGGGGAATAGGGAAGAGAAAAGGGGATTGATTGGTCAGAGTGGTGAGTTAGCGGCCTGCACTGGGATAGGTGAGTATGGACAACCTGAGAATACCTCATTTGGGGGGCCTGAGTGGCAGGAGTATGTGATTCTAGCCACGGTCCGTGGGGATGGGTACAAGGAAGTTTGTCCGATACCCATTGCCAGTCATGCTGAGATGGGAATGCTGGTTCCTGTGGCTTGCCCATGGGGGTTGGGAGTCAGGATTGACAGAGCCGGGAAATGCCTAATGAATTATCGGGGTTTCACCTCACTCATATATCCTTAACCCTTTGTTCTCCGTGCCCTCAGTAGCAGTGCCAACAGGCAGTGCCCAACAACAAAGAAGTGGCTTCCACATGGTTTATTAACAGCATCTTAGTTTTGACTAACCCTCCTTCTACCCCTTCTTCTCCTCCATCCCTCTTTCCTGACACCACGTAGACCATTCTGTTTTTAATGGACAAAAGATCTGATGCTGATGAAGACCTGACATTTCATTAAAGTCAATACATTTGTATCAGGTAAACATACGAAAAGATGCTGGCCAGTCTACATTATTAGAAAATTACAAATCAAAATAAAAGAATGAGATACCATTACATATTATTTAAAGTAGCCAAATTCAAACTATGAATCACACCAAATGCTGGTAAGTACATAGAGCATCAGGAATTCTTCATTCATGACTGGTGGAGGTAAGAAAGTTACAGCCATGTTGGAAGATATTTGACAATTTCTTAGAAAACTCATCATATTCTTACAGTACAATTCAGCAATGGTACTTCCTGCCATTTGCTAAATGAATATACCATCTTCTGTCAGCAATGAAATGAAAGATATGCCAGGTGTTGTGATGCATGTTGGGAAAAGTGGTGCAAGAAGATCTCAAGTTTGAAGCCAGCCTGGGTTACATCATGATATCCTATCTAAAAAAAAACAAACACCAGAACAAAACAAAACCAAGCCAGAAAACCATAAGGCAAACAAAACATCAAATGTTTACACCATATTATGTTTATAATTTTGAAAGTTTGGTGTCAACCAAGATGTCCTTCAGTAAGTAAATTCATGAATAAAACTGTTGCATCCAGATAATGCGTATTATTCAGTGCTAAACAGGGAGGGGCCGTGAAGGCGTGGAAAGACATAGAGGAAACTTAGAGCAGAGCAGTCAGTGAAAAGGACACATCCTGTGAGTATATTACAAGAACCTCCACAGAAGGTGAGACTATGGGGACAGCATAATGGTCACAAAATGGTTGCAAGAGGCTGAGCAGAGTGGATCTCAGAGTATTGTGACTATTCAATATAACCTCATTATGCTGATATGTCATTGCTCATTAGCCAAAATCCATAGGAGGTGCACTACCAGGTGTGAACCTAATGGGAACTGTGCATTTTAGGTGGTAATGATTCAATTCATTGGTTGTAATAAATATGCCAAGTCAGTGCATGATATTCATGGGCAGGAGGCTGTATATATGAGGGTGACAGAGGGGAGGCTGAGCGTGGGCTGGGAAAGGGGTACAGCAGACATGCGGTTGACAGGAGAGGTTGTGCATGGGATGGAGTGGGGGTACAGGGGATATTCGACGTTGACAGAGGGGATAATGTGCACAGACTGTGGCAGTCACGGAGAATATACGGAAACTTGCTACTGTCCACTGAATCTTATTGGGTTCCGCTCCTTAAAGTGTTCTAAAGCATAATCTATTAAAAGTGGTTGCAGATGTATTGGAAAGATGCGGCGCGCTCCTCGACCAGCGAGGAAGAACCACCACCACTCGAAGATCCTTCTCAAATCACACTTTAATGGAGAGCCTTTTGATTGAAGGGGGGGCAGGAAGCGAGGGGCCCCCCAAACGCTAAGAAGCAGCTGCTTTTATAGGGAAAAGGGACACGGATCGTCCCATGATTGGCTGGCTCCTGCTTGCCACCTCCAGACGCCACGGGATTGGCTAGGATCAAGCATGCACAAAAGCTTGTGACCTCCTTGCTAACAAAGTAGTCTTCCCTTGACCTTTTAGCTAGTAAAGTAGTCTTCCATCCAAGCATTGCCTAATAAGGAGTTGTTTACCACTTAGCTGCGAGGTGGTGGGCGCCACCTAATGGCGATCGTCCCGGCTCCCTGCAGAAAGAAACAAATTGCTAAATACCACTGAATAGGCATGAGTCTGCCTCCTTTTTCCTTGGGTACTGCTTGGCCTCGTCTCACCGGCACTGATGCACTGGGAGCGAAAAAGAGAAGCTCCCTTTATGCACAGAGGGAAGAAAGGGGCCTCGTGTGTAATAAGAAAATCAGTTTCCTTCTGCTTTCATGCAGTCCCTCAGAAGTGGCTGCTGGGATATGGATGGTGGTAGCAGGCCTGTTACCCTTTTCCCAGGAGGTGGATGGACACAGGGGATCCGCAGTGCGAGGCCATCTGTGGCCACGCAGGCAGTTCAAGGCACGGGAGACCTGTGGGAGCCGTATGGTGCCACAGAATGCGTCAACATTGGTTCTGAAGGTCTCTGTTCTTCCTCCTACTAACCAATGCTAAGTCCCTATTTTCTCTGCCAAATAGTCTCCACCTGCAGGCTTTCCTCCTAGAGATCACATGATCCTTCCTGGGACCAAGTCACCTAGCAACCAGGTTATGCGAATGCCTAGCAACCGCCCATTCTGTGAAAAAGTTACTTAAGGGGTGCTTTCCTGGGAAATAAAATGAGTTCGATGGGGGTTCCGACTTGCTCCGCTCTCTCGAGTCCCTTGTTCCCCTCCGTTCTTACCCCGACCCGCTGGCAGGTAGGACAGAGACCCTATCTCAAAAACAAAACAAACAAAACAAAAATCCCACCAACCATAAAAATCTGCTGGCAGGTGGGAAGGTACCTAAAACTGAAGGATGAAAACCCTTCCTGACCAAAAGTACTGTGAACTGAAACAATACGTAGTAGGTTGGGGAACTGGCTTGGCAGGCAAGAGACTATGCAAGCCCAAGGACTGGCGTTCAATCCCCAGAAAAATAAAAGCCCACATGGCTGCCTAGGCCTGTAACCCCAGCCCTGAGGGTGGTTAGGGTTCTCTAGTCAGTCAGCAGAAGTGAAAAACCATGCTCAGTGAGAGGCTGTGTCTCAGAAAAATAAGAGTGGCTTGATTAAGGACACCCGAGGTTTTCCTCTGGCATGGTCACATCTGCACACACTTGTGCATATACACCACACATACATACACATCATAAAGCATGTGGGTCGCCCCATGGCTTTTGCTTTCTCTGTTGTCTTTCTGGTGAGCTTCAGTGTAGACCCCAAAACTAGAAGTACATAACTGAGAAGGAAAACCAAGTTCCTAGTATTCTGGGTAGAAACATGGGTAGGGCTGGGGAGATGGCTCAGCAGGCAAATAGCATTCTGTGCAAGCTTGAGGTCCTCAGCCCATACCCCCAGGTCCCACAGAAAACGCTGGGCAAAACAGTGCACACCTGCAATTCCCAGCACTGGAAAGGAAGAGACTGGAGGATCTCTGGGACTTGCTGGCTCACCTAATCAGTGAGCTCCAGGTTTGGTGAAAGAACTTGTCTCGAAAAATAAGGTGGTGGGGAGAGGGAACCAGAAGTAGGCACGTACTGGAGAAATCATAAAAAAAAAATAAGAAAGCCCACTTAATACCCACAAAAGTTAATACTCTCAGTGTGTGTGTGCATGAGTAAGTCTGACATTAACAATCATCTATGACTTTGGGGTCTGACCCTCAGGGTGGGCCAGCACTCAGGCCCTGATTAGACACTGGGCATTGTATGTGCAGAGCACGTTCACCACCACTGAGAGACTTGGAAGATGAAGTGAGGTTGGAACCACAGCCCCCGGAGAACAGGTGGTTCTTGCTTGACAAAACATATAAAAACACAATATCCTCAATAAAATTTAAAGAAGATTTAGAGCTCCACAATATAATAATCAAAATGTCCAGGAGAAAGACAACAGGTTCAACATGTGAAGAACTAGGAAAAATCTTTTAATTTTTCATTTCTGATAAGTAAATGTATAAATTATATAGAATAACAGTGCACTGTAATGTAGGAATATAGGTATGCATTTGTGATGTTTGAATCAGCTTAAACATAACTATTCCTCAATCATCTATTATTTCTTCGTGCTGAAAACTTTCACTCTTCTTTCTGTGTGTCACAGATTCCATGCCTGACCCCCTCTCCCTGAGTGGGAGGTGTCTCTAGCTAGAGTTCAAACCTAGATTCTGAACCTGAATGGTCAGATATGTCTCTCTGACTTATCTGGCCCAGGTCATAAAAGTCACTGAAACAAAGTCCAGCCCTCTCTCCCCCATATGGCTTCCTAGCAGAAGGACCTCTGAATCTCCAGGACCTGAGTAAGATTTTTCCTCACCACATGGATTCTTTCACACATGAACCTTTTTCCTCATTATGGGACCCCTCTGATATCTTTCCTTCTGCTTGTTTGACTGAGCAGCACAGATTTCGATTAAACCCTCTCCCATGTATTCTCCCCACACTAGTGGCTGAAGATCTCTGTAACTTCCCATTTTCTTTTAAATAAAGTCTCCCACTATACCTTATCCTCTGGTGGTCTATAATTTAAATATTTAGCCTTTATAGATAAGAATTCAGGTACTCCTTAAAGTTTGAGGTGCATTGGAGTTAGCTGGGTACTCTTTAAATTCTAATCCCCAGCTTCCCTGTTATAGAAGCAGCACTCCTGCTCATTTTACCACTTCCTCTATGGTTTCGTTTGGGCCCTAGATAATGTGTTAGAAGTGGTTCATCTCCTGCCTGGGAGACAGCCTTCATCTCCGGTCTTGGTGGAAATGAGCTGTACATGGTTCTTGCTGCCTTCTGAAAAATGCAGACAGAATCTCCAACAAAGAATGAGGTCAGTGTAGATTAAATTGGACTAACATTGTTCATTTGGTGAGATTATAACGGGCCTAGCCTCTTTGTAGGCCCAAGATTAGTGGGGTCTTCCCCTTGGAGTTCAGGTTCTTGGTCTCCATAAGAATTTGTCTTGCATCCCAGTTCCAGTGAAGGGTTTCTTACCACTGGGCAGATGTCGTAGCCATTCAGAGAGCCATTGATTACCCACCTAGGTTAAGTGCCATTATTGCACAGAGGAGTATTAATGATTCACTATGGATTTAGTTTTCTGTATATCTACTCCACCCTCCCAATTCCTCCCCCCAATCCCTGCCATCCCCATTGCCAGTCTTGTGATTTGCATGTCATGTTTGTTTACTATTCAAGCTTAACCTAATTAGGAACCACAGATGAGGGAGAATATGCAGCGTTTGTTTCTCTGTTCTGGTGTGAGTTCACCGAGTATAGTCTGTTCCGAGTCCATTCACTTTCCTGAAAATCTCATTGCACCATTTTTCCTTACTGCTGAGTAGAATTCCATGGTGTAGACGTACCACAACTTTGATGTCCATTTGTCCAATGATGGGCATTTGTGTTGATTCCAAGTCTTAGTTGTTGTGACTTGAGCAGCTATAAACATGGTTGAGCACATGTCTCTATGTTGACAGAGGAGCCTTGAGGGAAGATAGCCAGTAGAGGAATAGCTGGATCCATTGGTAGCTCTATTTGCTTCTTTTTTCAGAAGCCTCCACACTGATTTCCATAGTGGTTGTACAAGTTTGCATTCCCACCAGCAGTGAATAAGGGTCCCTTTCCCCCTACATCCTTGACAACATCTATTGTTGCTATATTTTTTAATGATTGCCACTGTGACTGGAGTAAGACGGAATCTCAGTGTTTTGATTTGCATTTCCCTGATGATTAAGGATGTTGAACATTTTCTCAAATGGGAATTGGCCATTTATATTTCCTCCTCTGTGAATTCCCTGTTGAGTCCGCTGCCCTACTTTTTGAGTGGGGTGTTTTGTTTTTATGACTTAATTTTTTGAGTTCTTTGTAGGTTCTAGGTATTAGCCCTCTGTTCATGGTGTAGCTGGCAAAGATTATCTCTCAGTTGGATGGTGGTCTGTTGGCTCTGAATATGGTATGTTTTTCTGCACAGAAGGTTTTAGCTTGATGAGCTCTCATTGAGGGATTGCTGAATTTCCTGGGCTACTGGGGTATTGCTTGGGAAGTTTTTCCCCACTCTTATATCATGGAGGGTACCACCTACTTTTTTCTTCCAGGTTTTTAAGAGCTTCTGGTCTTATGTGGAGGTCTTTATTCCATTTGGAGTTGACTTTTGTGCACGATGAGAGAAGTGGGTCTAGTTTATCCAGCACTATTTGTTAAAGATGCTGTCTTTTCTTCAGTGTATGTTGTTGGCACCTTTGACAAAAATCAAGTAACTGAAGTTACATGAGCTGGTTCTTCAGTTCTATTCCATTGGTTTATCTGTTTGTTTTTATGCCAGTACCATGCAGTTTTTGTTACTATGGCTTTGTAGTGTAACTTTAGATCAGGTATGGTGATACCTCCTGAGGTGTTTCTTTTGCTGAGGATATTTTTTGATATCTGAAGCTTTGTGCCCTTCCAAATGAATTTTGAGATTATTTTTCTATCTATGCAAAGGCATTGCCGGGATTTTTATTGGTATTGCATTGAATCTTCATATTGCTTTTGGTAGAATTGCCATTTTCACAATATTAATTCTACCTCTCCAGGAGCATGGAAGGTCTTTCCATCTTCTCACATCTTCCTCAATTTCTTTCTTGAGTGTTTTTATGTTTGCATTGTACAGGTCTTTCACTTCTTTGGTTAGTGTTATTCCAGGGTATTTGATTTTTTTATGGCTATTGAAAATGGGACAGTCTCCATGATTTCTTTTTCTGCATGCTTGTCATTTGCCTACAGGAAGACTACTGACTTTTGTGTGTTCATTTTGTATCCTGCCGCTTTGCTGAAGGCATTTATTACCTTTAGGAGTTTTATGGTACTGCCCCTTGGGTCTGTTACATATCGTATCATGTCATCTGCAGAAAGGGATAGTATGAATTATTCCTTTCCAATTTGTATCCCTTTTATGCCTTTCTCCTGTCTTATTGCTTGGGGTTAGAACTTCAAGCACTATGTTGAAGAGCAGTGGTGATAGTGAATACCCCTGTCTTGTTCCCAATCTTAATAGGAATTCCTTGAGTCTTTCCCCATTGAGTATGATTTGTTTTGTATATGACCATTGTTATGTTGAGGTATAAGCCCTCCAGGCCCAGTCTCTGCAGCATTTTGATCATGAAGTGATGTTGAATTTTGTCAAAGGCCTTGTCTACATCAATTGAAATGATCATGTGGTTCTTGTGTTTGAATGTATTTATATGGTGGATTTCATCAATTGATTTCCCTTTGATGAACTATCCCTGCATCCCTGGGATGAAGCCTACTTGGTCTAGTTGAATAACATATTTTATGTGATGTTGAATTCAGTCTGTGAGGATTTTATTCTGAGTCTCTCTGTCTGAATTCATCAGGGATATCAGTCTATATTTCTCTTTTCTTGTTGTATCTCAGTCAGGTTTTGGTATTAGGGTGGTGCTAGCTTCATAGAATGAGTTGGAGATCATTCCCTGTTTTCCAATTGTGTGACAAAGCTTGAGAAAAAGTGGTTTCAGTTCTATCATGAATTTTTGGTAGGATTTAGCTCAGAATCCAACTTGACCCAGTATTTTCCTTTGGGGAAGGTGTTTTATTACATTTTTCAATCTCAATGGATGTAATAGGTTTGTTTAGGAGATTTATCTGTTCCAGGTTTAGCTTTGGTAGGTGATAAGTGTCAAGGAATTCATCCATTTCTCCCAGGTTCTCCAATTTTGTGGAATAAAGGTTTTGGAAGTACATCCTAGTGATTCTTCCAATTTCATTGGTGCCTATTTTGACCTCTCCCTTTTCATTTCTAATTTTATTAATTTGAGACTTCTCATTTTTCCTTTGCTCAAATTGGCCAGGGATTTATCAATCTTGTTTATTTTTCAAAGAACCAGCTCTTTGTTTTATCTTTTTAAAAAATTGTTTTCTTAGTTTCCAGTTCATGGATCTCTGCTCTGATCTGAATTATTTCCTTGTCTCTGGAGCTGCTAGGGTAGGATTTTTTCTTGTTTATCCAAGGCCTTTAGGTTGGTGATTAGCTTATTAATTTAAGATCTCTGTCTTTGTTATGAAGGTGTTTATTTAGTGCTATGACTTTTTCCCTTAGGACTGCCTTCATTGAGTCCCATAAGTTTTTGTATGTTGTGTTTTCATTATCATTTTGTTCAAGAAATTTTGCAATTTCCCTTTTGATTTCTTATAAACCCATTCATTGTCTAATAGTGCGTTGTTCAGTCTCCAAGAGCTGGTAGAGTTTCTGTTGCTTCTCTTATTGATGCAGGGTGTCACGTTATTTTTTTTTAATTTATGGAGGCACATTTAATGTTCCAATATGTGGTCTATTTTGGAGAAGGTTCCATGGGCTGTTGAGAAGAATGTGTCTTCTGTAGAATTGGGAAGGAATGTTCTTTAGTCTGTTAGGTCTAATTGATCTATGGTGTTGTTAAGATCTATTATTTCACTGCTGATTTTCTGTTTGGATGATCTGTCTAGTGATGACAGTGCAGTAGTAAAGTCTCCTAATATGATGTACTTGCTATTAAGTTTTGCTTTATGAAATGTGGTACCCCTGTATTTGGTGCATAGATACTTATGATTATGATAACCTCTTGTTGAATGGTTCCCTTGATGAGTTAGAAATGGCCTTCTTTGTCCTTTTTGATTACTTTATTTGCAAAGTCTTATTTATCAGATATTAACGTAGCGACACCTGCTTATTTTTTATTTCCATTTTCCTGGAAACTTGTTTTCCATCCCAGTGCATGGGATGGGCTGAGGTCTGAGACCTGGGTAGCCTGTCAGCCAGCTGTGCTGCATAGGTCTTGGTCTGCCCCCACCCAGGGATGCATCTGGAGCAGAGAGGCATGATCTCCTCCCTGATAGGTTAGGGATAATGATACCACAAGGGTAGGAGTAAATAAAATGAGACATTCCAAATGTTATTGACTATTATTTCTGTGATGGTCATGTGAGGTTTGTTTTTTTTTCTCACCATGGATGTGAATGGTGCATGGGAGGTGCCTACCACATCTCCAGGGGATAGAATTTCTTCAGCTCTATTATTATCGTATGGCTCAGCATCACAAACATGGTCCATCATTGACTGTAACGTCACTAGGTGGCACTGGCTTGATAACATAGTATAGTTATCTTGGAGTAATAATTCACAAGTGCTCAATAGGCAGCAATCAGTGCCTGGAAAGTTGGCGGTGTTTGCCTTGTGAGGATCAATGTTGATATCCCAATGCCATGTGTCCCAAGTGGGACAGGATAAGCACGTCTCAGTAACGGTTTGTACCAAAAATGTTGAGTCTGAATACATTGAAATATCTGTAGAATTCAGTTAAAGGACACTGAAGAGTAGCTCAGACAAATTGACTAGCTCGTGCAGCCAGTTGGTGGCAGAAAGGGTGAAAGAAGCCACTTTAAATGAAAAGGAATGTAAAACCCCCAGATATCACGTGTGGCCTGTGCTTGAAATCCATGTGAGCAAGAACCTTTCACTTTGTGATGACTACGGATCAGGCAGATGGTGCTCTGTAAGGTACTGTCATCGTAGCATCACGGTGCTGTGGGAAATACCCCAAGGATCTGCTTTGTTAGGAAAGAGCATGGAAGTAGATCAAAACTCCCCTTGCCAAGTGTAGGATGTTTGCTGAGCAGCGGTCTCTCTATGACAGTATAAGAACACATTAGCAAGCAATTTTTATCTCTAACAATGGAAGATTTGTAAGCTATTTACAAAAGTTTCCAAATGTCATGATAAGAATAAGTGCCAATGATGTCATCATGGGGTCACTGTGTTCACTTTCTGACAAGAGCGCATGAGCATGGGGCGATTTGGCAGCGAGCTGCCTGAAGCTTCAACTTCTTCACGTTCTTCAGCCAAGAAGTGGATCTGAATGAAGCAAGCCTCTCTCTCTGAAAGGGTGTGGCTCTGTGACTTATGTGTTTTGGCTCGATGGCCTTTGTCATGGTTTGATCCAGGTGTCCCCCACAAACAATTGAATGTGTTCTGATAGATCTATCCTCAGCTGATGGCAGTTTGGGTTTTACAACCTCGATGAAGCTGTGTTGTTGGTGGCGGGCTTATGGGGTTATAAGCCAGCTTCCCCTTGCCAGTGTTTGGCACACCTTCCTGCCGCTGTTTGCAGTGCTGTGGCAGAGGTGATGTCCACCCCTCTGCTCATGCCATCGTTTTCCCTGCCAGGATGGAGTCCCCCCTCGAGTCCGTAAGCCAAATAAACCCATTCCTCTACAAGCCGCTTTTGCTTGGGTTCTCTCTGCGCAGCAACTAGAAAGCTGACCGCAACAGCCTTCCAGAGCATAGTTCTGGGGGTGATGCTGCAACTTGGGAACCTGAGCTAGAAGGTGGGAGATGTGTGTGATGTAGCCGTGAGAGGCACGTGTGCCTGGAGCTCCAGCTGTGGGGCTGTGGAGAGCCTCTGAATGAAAGCTGATAAGTCTGGGGAAGGCCCAGGGGAAGGCCTGCAGGGTTGGAGATGTAGGGGTTGCTTCCATGCTTCTTGAAAATTTTCTAGCAGGTTCCAATCTATCGTGGTTACAAGTACAGCTTCAGTGGAAATATACTGTAAATCTGGAATGGCCCATGAACATTTACCAGTGGCAACCCAGCCAGCCTTACACTGGTGCAGAGTTGGGCTTTTGCACCGACTAGGCTCCTGTTATTCTCTACCTACCTGTGCTCATACACAGACAAGCAGCTCCTGATGATCTGGATTGTTAGAGGCTTTCCCAAAATACTAGGGGGAAAGTAGGATTAGGAAGGCAGATTGGGGAGGAGGGAAGAGCTGTGGGGGAGGGAGAGACAGATTTATTGACCCTTTGCTCATTGAGACCACTGCCTCAAAATCTTTTGGGGTTAGATTCAGTGTTTCATTATCAGAGTCCATGCTAGATAGTTTTATTGTTGTTGCTGTCTTTAATACAGCATCTTGCTATGTAGCTCAGACTATCCTTGAAGTCATTATGTAGCTGTTTGAAGAAGTTACCTTTTTGTTGCTGGGCCAAACATCTGACCAGAACCAGCTATAGGAGGAAGGGTTTATTTCAGGCTTACAAAGTCCAGGGGAAGCACCATCATGGCAGAGGAAGCTTGCTCACTTCAGCAGCCACAGCAGAAAGAGAGAGAGAGAGAGAGAGAGAGAGAGAGAGAGAGAGAGAGAGAGAGAGAGAGAGAGAGAGAGGCTAACAGTAGCAAGCACCAACAGCCATTATCTCTGAACACGTTAGGGCTGTACTACAAGATCCACCCCAGTGACACCTCCTCTAGCAGGCTGCCAGAGACAAGTATGAAGCTTAATCATAATCAAAAATACCTCAGGATATGGGAGACATAAATTAACCCTAAGTGGCCTTGAACTTGCAGCCTCCAGACTGCTGGGATTACAGGCATGTGCTGCCACAGCCAGCTTTAATGGTAGATGCTATTTTCCTATTTACACATAAGGAAACTTAAGTTCCAAGGGATTGGTAATTTCATGAACATTTACTTGGCATTTATCTGTAAACCTGAAACACTCATCCAGACCCAGGCTCTGGGGAGCAGAAGATGAAGATAAGGAGGGACCCAGAGAATTGGTACTTCACCCCTCCACTCCCTCACTTCTTGCCCTCTTGGTGAGACTGATCACTTGGGTTTGCACAGCCACTGCACTGCCAGCCCTGGACCTGGTTGCAAACCTACTTTCAAGGTCTTCATGTCCTATTTCATTGTGGCCCTAAAGGCTGACTGAGCTTTGCTCTCTCAGCAGGTGTCCAGGCCATGAGATCCCTAGAGAGCGGTCTCAGAAGCTAAGAGAGATGAGATACGCCCAGAGTTTCCATTGGGAAATGGAGGAACCACAAGTGAAATCCAGACAAAATGTGGAATAACTACACCATACGCCATGGCGCAAAATTTCTGATGGGGTGAAATGCACATACCAGATTTAATCACTTAAAGCACATAATTGTGAGGCTCTGAAAACAGTGACAGGATTGACCAACCATTACAACTTTCTAGTTCCAGAAGGTGCATTATTCAAAATGAAATTCTTATATTTTCTAAGTAGTCACTATCCATTCCCCCTCCCCACAACCCCAGTAAATACTAATCTTCTGGTCACAGATTTGCCTTTTCTAGATATTTTATTCAACTGGAATTGTACAATGAGTTACTTTTTGTGTTTGGCTTTTTCTACTTAGCACAATATTTTGCAGGTTCACCTAAGTTGTACCATGTATCAACACTTCATCCTTTTTAAAAGCCAAATAATATCCTATGTGTTGGTAAAATACCTTTTTGTGGCACATGAAGTCATTGTGAATACATTGATGTACAAGTATTTATTTGCCTATTTCAGTTATTTTTTTTTGTTAACCCTCAAATATTTGCAATGCACTTAATGTTGATACTAATGGAAGTATTTTCAGAGAATATGTGTAGATTTAAACAAAAATGCATGAATTACAAAGGATTACAGAAGTTAATTTCAAACCAAAGTCAATACAGTAACATAGGATAATATAATTAATCAGTCCATCCAGGAAGAGCACCCCTGAGTCTAGTCTAAATGATACAAGAAATAGAAGAGACTAGAGAAATTTGAATTATGGAATAAGACAGAATTAGTTATAAAAATAATATCAGATGATATAATTTATAGTAAATAAGCATTAGATGAAGCCATGGAAATCATATTTCCGTGAACTTAAGTCACTGGTGGTGCAGAGGGAGAAGAGGCTAGATGAGGGAAGAGCTAGAACCTCCACATCTAGTTATAACCAAAGGTCTATATTTGAAAAGTATTTGTTTATTGTGTACAAAGTTCATTATTCCACAGCATCTAAGCTTTTTACACATGTCCTGATGTGATGTATGGTAACAGAAAATTAGTGAATTAGCCAATTTGTAAGTACATTACAGTGGAAGCCTCGTGAACACCACCTCAGGATAGGGGTCAGGACATGTCCATCAGGCTGGCAGCAGAGGGGCAGAAGGGGTGACCAGGAGCGTCACAGGTGTGTGCAGACTGACTGTGATGGAGCCAGTGATGCAGATGCACCTTGACCAGTCCGTGGGCATCCTTAGTTCTGTGGGAACACACCTTCTTGACAATGTGTAGTAGGTCTGCTCTGATAAAGTCCAGAAACACTGCTGAGTGTAGTCTGTTGCTTTATATTTAAGGAGAGCTTTAGGGAATGCAGACTTTTCATCTTAACTCTGCCAATGCGTCTATCCAGAGACCTGTGGTTATTTTTGTCTTCTGTTAAATTTTTGTTGCCAAGAAGACAGGATTACAGTTCTGTCTTTTTTTATTATTTTATTTTATTTTAGTGAACATGCCGACAAAGCACGTGGCAGAGGCTACTTACCTCTTAGCTGACAGGAGGCAGATAGAGACAGAGAGGAACCTAGGCCTAGATACACCCCCTCCCACCCACTGACACTCCAGGACATGCTCTCAGTGAGTGATTTCCTCCAGCAAGGTCCCACCTCCAGAATCTTCTAAAATAGCTCTCTTACTGGGGCCCCAGGTGTCAAGTCAGTAGTTCTTTCTCTCTTTTTATCTTCCCCTTTGTGTATTGTTGCTGAGGGGGCAATGTCTCTGGATATTCTCCCTCACCATGGTTCAGACATTCCTTCCACCCCCTCTTCCACTCAGTTCCCTGAGTCATAGTGGGTGAGTTTTAAGTCTGCTTTATTGTTGCGATCTTAAATATCTCTGAGTCTTTGCCCTGGGTTTTGTTGGGTATCGTTCATGTCTGTCTCCATTGACCTTTCATGGGTTATCAGACTTGCTGTGGTGATTGGTCTTCTGTGTGTCTCATCAATTTCTCTTAGGTTTCATTTGGGCCCTGTGTGAAGGCCAGGGGTGGTTCGTCTCCTGCCAGGATGTCAGCCATCATCCCATGTCTTGTTGGTGGAATTGAGTTGTCCCCGGCTCTCTCAGTGCCTTCTGAAAAATACAAACAGAATCTCCCTCAGAGAGTAAGATCAATATAGGTTAAATGAGGCTACGCTGCTTTCTTGGCTGGCTCCTGATGGGTTCTTGCACCCTCTTCTCTAGACAATACTGTAGAATCCCATCTTCACAGTCCTCTCTGCCATGCATACTCCTAGGTCTGGAAGAGACACCCTGTTCCAGCCTCTAATTCTGAATTTTAGGTCTAAACCCCATCCGGAAGAGCAAGGTTGGAGGACAGAGGCTCCTGCTCACCTTCCTTGGCCACCGGAGTTCAGCCTGGTCTCTGGGAAGCTGCTCAGAGCTGAGCTGGGGCATGGGAGGAGTATATGGCCGCCAAGATCATACACTTGTCCAGACAAAAGGGGAGACCCTACTCCCCACGAAGTACTGAATCAACATTCCAAGATTTGGAGATCATGAGGGAGGGTTCCAGAGGAGGAATCTGGGCCAGGGTAGCTGCAGAGAGTGCTTGTGGGCAGGGCTGTGGTGGCCAGGAGGCAAGGTGTGGGGCTTGGGATGGAGCCAGTGATGAGCTTGGAATTCCCCAGAGATTTCCAGAAGCCAGAGAGCTGGGGTGGAGAGGGATGTCTCTCCTTGTTTGCTCTTCTTGCTGGCCGCAGCTGGGAAGCCGTGGGTGGGTGCTTATGAACAGCTGACACACCCTGCCTTCAGTGACAGCTGAGGTGGACTGGGAAAACTGACAGGAGGGAGGAGTGGTGTCCTGGGCCCCAGAGTGAGGCTGTGCTCTGCTCTGCATCAAGATAAGAATGAAGGGGAGCTGAGAAAACAGGATGACTCAAGAAGCTACCATCCAGGTGTTGCAAAGAAAAAGGCATGTCTTGGGTCAGGTTCAGGGCCAGAGAGGAATGCTTTCTGATCATGGGACTGCCCTACTGGCCCCAAAAATCTGCAAAGGAGAAATTGGAATAAACATTTCACAGGGTCAAAGGAAATTTCCACTCCCTGGTTCCAGATATGAAAACTGGGGTTCAGAGCAGAGTGTGATGGTCAGGCCAGGGGAGGAGGCAACCCAAGGCTGTGACCACCAACTCTGCAGTGAATGGAGGGGGTGGTGGATCCATGTTTGGACAGAGGTCGTCACTGAGGCAGGGAACAGAAGGGCGGGGCGCAGGAAGGCTACAGGAGTCATAGCTTGAAAGAGTCCCCCAAAGTTCATGTGTTAGACACTTAATCTTCAATGCTAGTGTAGAGATGTGGGACCTCTAAAAGGTGATCAGGTCATAAAGGTGTGTCCTTCATAGATGGAGTTATGTCATTTTCATGGAATGGATTCACTCTTGAGAATGGGCTTGTTATTCAAACTCTCTCCCTCCTCTCTGTCTTAGACTCTCTTAGCCTTCTGCCATGGAATGGCACAAAAGGCCCTCACTACATGGGATCCCTTCCAGTTTGCACTTTCTTGTCTCCAGACAAATTTCTCTAATTGTAACAAATTACTCAGTCTTTGGCATTCTGTTATAGTGACATAAAATGGACCAAGAGAAAGCTGAAGAGAGCTCAGACCAGGAAGGGTCCCAGGCTGGCGCAGAGCAAGGGGTGAGGATCGCAGCCAGGGTGGCCCGGGAATACATGGATTCTTCTCAGAGGTCTCTGGGGTTTCTGGGTCCTTGCCTCCTCCCCCTAGCATGTGAGGACTTCTGAGTTGACTCCCTGGCCCCCTGAACTTATCCCTATGGCTTCTCTTTAGACAAGCTGGTCTCCTCCATCTCCTGCCAGCGTGCTGCAGTCTCCCCTCTCGCCCTTGACCTTGCTGAAAGAGTCTGTTCTTAGACAAAGCCTGTCCCTCCTCAGCTTTATCTCAGGAAAGCTCTCCAGGAAGCTCTTTCTAAGCACTCCAGCCACAGGGACCTGGAATGTCTCTGGATCCTGGAACACACTGTCATGAATACAGGGATATGGCACCAGACAGCCTGGAGAAAACGTCATCTTCTCTTCTTTGCTGCATGAAACTGACAGTCATGGGTGAGAGACAGAGAAGAGCCAGAGGAATGAGCAAAACATCATCTCAACACTGACATCCATTCTGAAGGAAATACGCTTGTCCCTTGATGTCCTAGAGGGTTGGTCCCAACATCCCCCATATCTACCAAAATTCAGAAATGATCAAGTTCCTTCTATAAAATGGTATGATATTTGCATATAACCCATTCATGACGTTCCATATGCCTTGAATTATCTCTAGATGACTAGTACCTAACACAACATAAATATTATATAAACATTATTATTATTATTATTTGAGGGGCAAGAACAAGAAAACTCTGTACACGTTCACTATAGACACAGTTATTTTTAGTGTGTTAAGCCTAGGATTGGTTGCATCCATGACGCTGACCTTGTGCACTCACGGAAAGGGAGAGGAGGCCCCACATCTCATGTGCTAAGGGCTTGATGGCAGTTTGGGGCTGCGTTCTAAGAGCAGCGGCTCATGCATGAAGGCACTTAGTAACTAGCAGGAATGTAGGGGAAGAGCCTCTGACTGCTACAGGGAGACGAGGTCGGAGAGGTTCAGATGGGATTCTGGGACGCTGCTTGGGTTGCAGTGGTAATGAGAAGCGGAAGTATCTGGGGAGCAGAATCAACAAAATTTAGGCAACGAGATAGGAGAGTATCCAGAATTCCGACAGAAGCAACTAGTTACCACGTGCAGACCACTGAGTGGGAATTTGGGAGGAACATGGGGCAGTGGGGGCTGTGGGAGGAGGCCATGAGCTCCTTTGGGGACTGTAAAGGTAAGGTGCCAGTGAAGGACCAGTGGACCTTTGTCACAAGGCCTGCCAACTTGTAGGATGAAACAGGACAGAAGACACAAAACGGAGGACACGTGTGTGAAAACGCAGGCTGCCCCAAACTCCAGATGTCCTCCATAGCTTTCCTTCCCTTTGATCCCAGATACCCCTCATTGTCTGCAACACCCTGAGTTGGAAGGTTGGAAGTTCCTGGACTAGTTGAATGGCCAGGACTCCAGTTGCTGTGTGTGAGCAGGTGGTAACAACATCCCAGAAGGAGCAGGACCAGGTGTGTGTGCACGTGTCCGTCTGTGTGTGTGCACGTGTGTATGAGTGCATGTGCGCGTGTGTGCATGTGTGTATGCGTGTGTGCGTGTGTATATGCGTGTGTGCGTGTGTATATGCATGTGTGTGCACGTGTGTGACAGCGTGTGTGTGCATGTGTGTGTTCATTCCCATTCTCAACAGATATCAAAGTGCCACGTTGTATCCTGTAAATACATTCAATCATTGATCGACTGTCTCCCTGCAGAAGCCATCATTTGACAAACAAGGAATGACTGCTGAGCTCGGTCAGCGATGCCAGTCGCTCCCCCTGGTGGCCCTCAGAGGAACCACATCACCTTGCCCCTTTCCTGGACCTGGACTAGTTCCCACCCTGCAGGGTCTCTCCTAATTTTCCCAGTGGTCTTCCGAAGAGAGCCTCATCCTCCCTGCTTCGATGGTGAAAGTAAAACTCAGAGAGTAGAGGGGATGTCTCCAAAACCACACGCTTAGAGATGGAAGAGAATCGGAACTCCAGTCTCATCTGTAGTCTGTGCCAAGGGCTTCCAAATCTGCCTGATCCAAACCACCCAGGGAGGCTTGAAGCACTGCAGACGAGGCCTTTAAAACCGCCCATATGCATGAGGCTTCTAAGCAAGTGCACTTCAAAAACTGGAAGACGTTGGCCCTCTGGGGCAGGGACTGGCCCTGGACCAGAACTCTTATTATATACTATTATATATTATATGTTATAATATATAATATGTTATATATTATCATATAACAACTATAATAACTCTGGTATTATCTCTAAATGTCTTTCACAACAACAAGTTACATAGCATTATGTTGTATTACACATTATAAGGACTTGAGATAAAGTATATGGGAAGACATATACAGGTGATGCGCAAATAGTATACCATTTTATAAAAAGACTTGAGCAGTCTTGAGTTGTGGTATCATGGGGCAGGGTGATTATCCCCTGGAGATATGGAGGAGTTGATAATAGCATGCTATTGTGCTTATACAAACTTACAGTCCCAGGGTCAGAGAAGAGGAAGTATTAGCAATGAAACTCTAGAAGCCGGAAAGCAAATGCTGGTTGGCAACCGACTCCACTGTGTACATTGGCTTAGTGCAGTTTTCCCAAGACCCTGTGAAAATGAGAGCCAAGCTTAAGATCCCCTAACACAATGGAAAAGGGGGTCAGCAGGTAAAGGTTCAGCTTGTGGGAGAAAAGGGTTATTTTGGCTTACAGACTTGAGGGAAGAAATGGGGAGTGGTGAATGGGCCTGCAGCATTCAGCCAAGGTGATGTCAGGTGCCTTTCCCAGCTGGATGGCAAGACCCAATGCCAGGCAGGAGAAGGTGTCTTCCATCTGCAATCCTGATCAGCCTTCTGGGGTCAGCTGTCAGAATAGTCCTACCTTCAATAACCTGCTTGTTTCTTTCACATAAATGTGCTCAGAGAGGAGCCAGACACCTAACACTTGAGGAAAGCTATCTTTCTGAAGAAGGAAGGCCAAGAAAAAAGAGGTGTCACACTGACAATCTTGGAAACAGGAGAAGAAACGGCAAAAGAAGACTAATTAGAAACCTCAGAGAGGTTGCAGGGAAAGCTGCACTTTTTTTTAAAAAAGGAATATAAAACTATTTATTGACCATTGTTCACCATTATTTGCAATAAAATAAGCAATATGCAGTTGGATAACATCCTGATGCTGCAAAGTTATTTTCCTGGGTTCTGCTGATTCAGTGACCCAAATACTGAAAAGATTGAGCCTACATGTGAGGAATGAACTGGGGTAAAGAAAAAGCATGCAGGTCAGTAATTAATACCGAATTTTGTGCCAGCAGGCCCTAATATCGCCAACATTTCTAACCATGATCCCATTTCCATGCATTGTCTTAGAAATTCTATGAACTGTAATTCTTTAGTACAGATTTTGGCTTTCAGTCCAGGAATGGCTTCATAGAGGAACCATACAAGTCTTATTCCATTAAGCAAACCAGGACTGGTCTAGTTTACCCCACCAAATGGGGCCGACTTTAAATTATCCAACCTGAGCTATCCAATTGACTACAGAATCATCTAATTAATTTAAAAGATTATGGCTTCAGGAAACATTACAACTTAACCTGAAGTGATTTCTTAGGGGTTGCTCAGAGTAACAGGTTTTCATCCATGTTTTTTTTGGGGGGGAGAGGGAGGAAGGAAAGGAATATTAAAAACAAAACCACTTAAAGTATTTTATGTATATACACATACACAAACAAAAAAATACAGAATGGTCCTTCTTCATACCAGTTAGAAATAAGTTCTGACTGAAAAATGTCCTCCAACATGTAGAAAAAGTGATTTTCTAATGTAGAGGAAACATACCATGGTGTCAAATATTCTATTGTGAAAGCAAGTAACTACGATAGCTCTTATCTGCTCAAAGTAAGTATTGATGCAGAAACAAAGAGAATCTGACAACTGTCAATATTTTCAAAACAACATATCAAACTCCATCAGCATTAGAATGTACTTATTTTCCACACTAGTAATTCGAAAACCAAGACCCAGATTTTATATATATGTATAAATATATAAAAAACAATGCAAACAATTATTGAGCCAAGTCAGTCTCTCTTCATAGAAGGCAATCACAATCTGCAGATTTGCCTCCTTTGCCAGCACCAAGTCTGCCTCATCCGAATCCTTCCATTTCATGGGAAACATCAATTCTCCACTGCTGTCTGTGGCACCAATTATTCGTTCAGGATCAAGACCTCTGGCAAAGCCTCTGGGTTGGCCAGCAGCATCTCTTCTTCTTTGATTTGCTATCATCAGATTCACGGTCAGATAAAGAGTTTCTTTTTGTACCATCTTTTTCTTTCCCAGCTTTTTGAGAATTAAGAAATGCTTCAATTAACTCTGGACAATCTAAATTTTCTTCAGGTTCCCAAGTCTTGTCAGCACCACTTCAGGAAATACTCCACCTTCCCATCGTCGATCCAGTACTTTTTCTACCACAAATTCTTCAGGCTCTGCCTCTTCAACTTTTTTACTCTTTCCATTCTGTTTCTTTCCCATTTTTTGCAAAGTAGTTTTATTGGAGGCCATTGTTTAAATTTTCAGACTGGAAGAGTTCACCGTGTCGGGTGCTCCGGGCCTTGGGTCCTGCTGCGTCTCCCGACCACAGGCCTCGGCTCCAAAGCTGCACATTTTATTCTCAACTAAAAGACATTTGCAATTTCCTTTTTTGAACCTCTCACCACTGTTTCTGAGAGATAAAATAAATGAAGCAAAGCAGTAAGTGTGTCTCATATTCCTTGGTGTGTATCTTCCACGATGTATTGGATGACATTCAAGTTGGTTGTGGGTTCTACGTTTCATTTGTTTGGTTGTTATATTTGAGATCACAAATGATGCTTTTCCTACATTGAACTTTCCCAGGCTTCTGTTTATGGCCACTTAGTCTATTTATTATACTTATTTGTAAGATGAAGATGCAGTGGGAAAACCTACCACATATGTATGTTGGTCAGTGGTAGAGCATGTACAAAGTCATGGGTTTAATACCCAGCTCTCTGTGTGTCCATATACATGTTAGTGTATATATACATGTTTAAGATACAGTATTGCCTACACCCATCGTTGTGGTTACCTTCTTCTTGCTGCACAAAGTACCTGATCAAATTCAGCTGTAGGAGGAAAGGGTTATTTTGGCTTACAGACTCCATGATGGCATGAGAAGCGGCTGGACACCTCGTGACCAACATCAGGTAGACAACAGCATCAGGAGAATGTGCCAGTAACGCTGCAAGCTAGAAGCTAATAAACCATCAAGTCCAGCCCCCAGCAACACACCTCCTCCATCAAGGCTCCACTTCCCAAATTGCTGTCAGCTGGGGATCAAGCATTAAGAACACATGAGTTTATGAGAGAGACCTGATTCAAATCACCATGTCATTTCCAAAAATCCCATGAACACTACAGTAAAATAATTGACAAAGGCAAACAAACAAAGAAAACAAAAAACTGGACAACAGGGGAGGAGAAAACCATAATAAAACCAGATATTTGAATGAAAACTGCTTTGACTCCAGACTGTATGAACTAATCTAGGCAAGAGGAGCGCTGAGAAATCAGGAAAGCTTCCAGATACAGTCCCTGGTACCTCGACCTGGACCTTACAGTGTGCAGCATCAGCAGAGCAGTGAGATCCTGGGCCGTCCCAGCTGTGACCCCCCCCGTAGGGCCCTGACCACAGCACTGCCCATCATAAGCAGCAGCAGAGCCATGGGGGGGTCTTGGTCCTCACTTTACAACCAGGTATACCATACAGTAACATGATGAGACCCCGGTGTCTTCCCACTTTCCCCCAGAAGGCCACCTGGCAAAAGCAGGCCAAGTAGCAAGGTGCCTCTGCAACTAAGGAAGGAACCAAACTGAAGCTGCAGTAGAAGAACCAGCAGTTCTCCAAGAGTTCGGAACCAGGATGGCCCTGCAAGGACCCAGTACGAAGTGGCTGACACTGCCTACGCATGACCTGCATAATAGGAGAAAAATAATGACATCAGAATAAAAGAAAGAGGCCTGGAGAAAAGGCTCAGCAGTTAAAGGCTTGCAAAGCCTGCTATAATGGTTTTGAGTCCCTAGTATCAACTAAAGCCAGATGCACAAAGTGGTAAAAGGCTGTGGCACACCCATTCTATCATTCTCTTTCTCTCTCTCTCTCTTTCTTTCTCAAATAAATAAATTTTAAAATATTTTTATTTATTCATTTGTAATCAGAGAAAGAGGTAGGCAGAGAGACACAGAGAGGATGTGTGTGCACACACTGCAAACGATCTCTAGATGCATGCACCACTCTGTGCATCTGGCTTTACGTAGGTACTGGAGAATGGAACTCTGGCCATTGGTTTTGTAGGCAAGTATCTTGACCATTGAGCCATCTCTCCAGCCCATTTTAAAATATATTTATTTATCTGCAAGAAGAGAGAGAATCAGCATGCCAAGGTCTCTAGCCACTGCGAATGGGCTCCAAATGCATGTGCCATTTTGTGCATCTGGCTTTAGGTGGGCACTGGGGAATTGAACCCAGATGGTTAGGCCTTGCAGGCAAATGCCTTAACTGCTGAGCCATCTTTCCAGCCCCAAGTAAAACAACTTTTTAAAAAATGGAAAAGAGATGATCTAGAGAGAAGACTCTATTCAGTGGAGGGGGATTTGGGAGGGGGAATGGAAGAGTAGTGGAAGGGAATTATGATCATGATATGTTGTCTATATTTACGACAGCAGCCAATAAAATATCTTTAAAAGAAGAGATAAAGAAGCCCACCTTACACTTATTAAGAGAACAATCAAACAATAGGATACTATAGTTCTAAACATATGTGCACCAAACATGGGTTGCACCAGTCAGGGTTCTCTAGAGGAAACAGAGTTGATAGAACAGATTGTAGTAAAAAGGAGAATTTATTGGGGTAGCTTATGACAGTTCAGCAATAGTAGTCTGCAGGCTCAGGACGGTAAGAGTTGCTGGAGGCCTCAGTCGTCCCAACCCAGCCCTGCTCTTCAGTCCAAAATGTAAACCAAGGAAACTGGGTAGAAGAGCAGGATGTGAGTGCACATCAAGCTGCAGCAGGCAGTAGGAGGAAGGAAGGAGCCTCTCATCCCCCAACCTTCCTTATATCCAGTCCCCTTCTGGAAGGCCCACCCACTCTCGGGGAAGGGCTCATTCTGGGGGCCACCTCCTTTTGTCAATACATCAATACTTCCTGTATACAAGCTCAGAGACCCATCCAAGATTACTGTGGATTATTACACAGGTCAAGTTGACAATAAACTTAAACATCACATGGGTACACTCCATTTCATTAAATAAACACTATTGTTGCAAAGGCACCATAATAGTAGGTGACTTCAATATCCCACTCTCACCAATTGATAGGTCATCCCACAAAAAATAAACAGAGAAACATCTGAATTAAATGATATCATAGAACAAATGAACCTATCAGACACCTACAGGACATTCTATCTATTAACCACTTCTTAGTCTTTTGGCTAAGATTAAGTGCAGAACGTTTCATCCAATGCTGTAGAATACACATTCTTTTCAATGGTGCATGGAACTTTCTCTAAAACAGACCATATATTAGGACACAAAGCAAATCTCAACAAATACAGGAAAACTGAAATAGCTCTCTGTATCCTATCTGATCACAATGGAATAAAATAACAAATTAGTAGCATAAAATTATAAAACATACACAAAAACATATAAATTCAACAAAAAACTATTGGATGGTGAGTGGGTCATTGAAAAAATTAAGAAAGAAAAAAATCCTAGAATCAAATAAGAATGAAAACACAACGTATCATGTCTATGGGATACAATGAAGGCAGTCTTAAGGGGGAAATTTATAGGTTTAAATGCTCATATTAAGAAATTAGACAACATGTATTTGTATCCAGTCATAAGAATGCGCATAGTAAATGAATTTTAGAAGTAAATAACGAAACATAAAGAAAATAAGAGTGTTCAATAACAACTTAATGCTACACTTCCTTCTTTAAGGCCTTAGAAAAAGAACAAGCCAAACCAAAAAAAAAAAAAAAAAAATCAGTAGATAGAAATAATGACCAGGGCAGAAACTAATTAAGTAAACACAAAAAAAAATTACAAAAAAATCAATGAAACAAAGAGTTTGTTCTTTAAAAGGATAAACAAGATTGATAAACACTTAGTGAAACTAATCAAAGAAAGAGAAAAGAGACAAAAATTTAGAGATGAGGCTAGACATGGTGGCATGGTGGCACACGCCTTTAGTCCCAGCACTAGACAGGCAGTGGTAGGGGGATCACTGTGAGTTCAAGACAACCCTTCAACTACAGTGTGAGTTCCAAGTCAGCCTTGGCCAGAGTAATACCCTACCTCGAAAAAAAAATATTTAGCAGTGAAAAGAGCAGATATCAGTGGAATTCAGAACATCATAAGGACATATTTGAAGAACATATACTCAAGGCCTCCTCCCCACTGCTTTCTTCTCCGCCTCCCACCAGCTGCCGCTGCTTCTGCACTGCTATCCGGAGGTGTCTTGGGCAATTTCCCAATGGCAGAATTTGGAAAACAGCAAAAGAAAAGATGGTAGATGTGTAGCCACACCAGTATCTGGGGATATTGGGATACCCCTGTAGCATGGGGAGAAATCCAGGCAAGGGTTTTGGAAGGTCAGTGCACCAACGGGTGGGGCATAGACTGGCACCCACACGACCCAGCTGGCTAGTTGTTCTCTGCCCTGTGACAGAAACTCCAGCTACCCATCACCCCGGCTGCTATGTGAGGTCTCCCTTTAGCTCTCTGGCAGAGAGTTGCTCCCCAGGTGTGCCCTTCAGGGGATTGAGACTCATATAAACCACCCCATCCTCCCCAGCCCCAAGAGCAGGCCACCATTAGCTCTCCTGTACAGAGCTGAGTGCAGACCACCATTCACACTCTAGCCCAGAGAGTTCTTCCCCAGGCGCTCTCTGCCCTGGGGTGAAAGGCATGACCCACTCCCACAGCCATTGCACGTGGACCACTATTAGCTCTCCTTATGAAAATTAGTCTTCTTCCCTGAGATGGGTAAAACCCACCAAAAAAAAATCACAAAATGGCAAGCTCGGAGCTCCCCCACCAAGGAACCTAGTCCCATTATGGAAGCCACCAGGGAGAAAACACAGGAGAACGGAAATAATGTTCCAAGAGGAGAAAATAATATGCTCAGGTCATAACTGCAAGGAAACTGGCCAAAATAATGGCTGAGCTGGAAATACTCAACAAACACATAAATGAAGTGGAACACAATCACACAAGCGTCACCTTCCAACTTAATTGAGAAAAATCAGAGTGACCTCAAAAGAGCAATGAAAGAACAAAAAGAATATCTTAAAAGTCAGCTGGCTAAACTGAATAATAACATGACCCAATGCAAGAATGAGTTCAGGAAACATTAAGAGAATCAGACCTAGACAGGCAACTCAACAAAGAGGGACATGATGAAGAAAAATGTAAATGAAAACAAAAATCAAACAGAGCTATTAAAAGCCTCTCTTAAAAAAAGCCTCTCTAGAATTCCAGAAGAGATGGAAAGATAGTCCAGGCTCCTGGATAGGTAGGATAGGTAGAATTTATATTGTAAAAATGGAAATTCTTCCAAAAGCAATATACAGATTCAATGCCATAATAATAAAAATCCCAGCTTCATGTTTTACAGACATAGAAAAAATAATCTCAAAATTTATCTGGAATGGCAAAAGGCCTCAGATAGCCAAATCTATCCTTAGGAAAAAAAAAACTCCTAAGGTAGTATCACCATATCTGATCTAAAGATATATTACAAAGCCATAGTAACAAAAGCAGCATGGTACAAAAAAACAGACAGACAGACAGACCAATGGAACAGAAGAATTGAAGACCTGCTTTTAGTTCTAGTAACTATAATTACTTGATCTTTGACAAAGGTGCCCCATTTGTTAGAGGGCAGTTTGAGTTTTTGCTATTAATTTTTTTTTGAGTTCTCTATAGGTTCTGGAGATTAGGCCTCTGTCTGAGTTATAACTGGCAAAAATCATCTCCCAGTTTGATGGGGGTCTATTGGCTCTAAGTATGGGATTTATGTCTGTACAGAAGCTTTTGAGCCTGATCAGGTCCCATCGGTTAAGTGAGTGATGCTATTCCTGGGCTGGAGATTTGCTCAGGAAGCTTTTCCCTACTCCTAACTCATGTAAGGTTCCTCCTGTTTTTTTTCTTCCAGAGTGTTCATGGTTGCTTGGTTTAGATTGAGGTCTCTGATCCATTTGGAGGTGATTCTAGTGTATGGTGAAAGGAGTGGGTCTATTTTCAGTTTTTTTTGCACGTGTTTATCCAATTTGTCCAGCATCATTTGTTGTTTCCCTCGAGTCTTGTTCACTTGCTCTTTTGAAATTCGTCAAATTTCTGATTTCTCTCACATTCTCCCCTGTTCTATCTTCCACGTCTGAGGTTCTGTTTTCCCAGTTATTGATTCTGTTAGTGAGAGGTTCTAGGGAGGTTTTTATTACTTCAATTTGATTTTTGTTTTCTGAAACTTCTTTTTGGGTTGCCTCTATCATGCTGTTGAGATGTGATTTCATTTCAAGGTTTGATTTAATTATTTCTCCCTGGTACTCATTCTTCTATTTGCACATGTCTTCATTTAATTTGGATAGCTGATTCTTGAGACCTTCAGTTTGCTGGTTTGCCTTTGGTTCCATCATTTCTCTTCTTAAATCCATTTGACTCTCCTCTATTATATTAAGCCTGTTGGCAAAGCTTGTGAGCTGGCTTTGTAGTTTTTCAAAATGCTTGCCCACTTTTTCTTCCATGACCAACATAAAGTTCTCCTTAGGAACTGTGTTAGTATGATCAGGGCTTAGTGTCATGTCATCCTGTGCCTGCATCTGCTCTCTCTGTTTTGTGGTATCGTTGTTGTCACTTGGCATGGTTTCCTCAGCTGGTGTATTATTCTTGTGTTGAGATCTGCCCATTTTGATTCCACTTGGGGTGGTTGGTGGGATGTCGTTGAGCTATCTATACTTCGATTGTGTGGATAGGGAGTACACGGGGCTCCATGGAGAGGGGGCACTCACTTTGTTTATCTGTGAGTGTGTGTGCCCTCAGATCAGTGGATGGGCTTTAATGGTGACACTAGGGGCAACCTGCAGGGGATGCACAGCACGTGGGAGCTAGGTAGGTGGAGGGTGGGGTGCCGAGACCTAAGTAACCTACTGGGGGGATGCAGGATGGTGTGGGGACTAGGTAACTTGCCGGGGTGGTGGTGCCGATTGGGCACACGAGTTGGGTGTCCCATGATGCATGCAGAGACTGTGGATCATGTGGTGCTAGTGGGGAGGGGCAGCTGGTGTGGGGAGACTGCAGGTTCAGGTGGCACTGGTGGGGGAGGGGCAGCTGCCTGCCTCGTGCCTGGTGACACATGGAGGCTGCAGGGTCAGGTGACCTGTGTGGGGGGAGGTGCAGCCGCCTACCACATGCAGAGACTGTGGGTGGGGTTGCGTGGGCACGGGAGGGGCAGCCACCTGCTGCGTGGCCGGTGATGTTGGGGGGCACAGGTTGGGGGAGGGGTGGCTGCTGGCCAGCTTGAGCAGGAACTGCTGGCTGGGCAGTGGGGTCATCGACGGCCTCTGGTGAGTGCTGATCTGAGATGTCAGCTTCCAGGTGGCAGGTCTGGAGCTGGGGAGGGGCTATATTTGGGAAAGGGCCTGGGAATGCTAACCTCTGTTCCTTGAGGATCGTGGCATGGCTGTCAGTCGGCCATCTTCAGCCGGAAGCCCTCCAAGCACTTTTTTTAAATGAGCATGCCCACATGGTAATGCTACTCTCACTTTTGTCTAGAGAAGCTTCTCTTTTTCAGATGGTGGTGACCACTGGGATAACTCAAAAGACACCACAGTGCTGAGAAGAAATGACAGTGGAGTGTTCAGCACTGGGACATCTCCATCACACTTCCCGAGGCTCAGGGTCTACTTCGGAAGAGGCAGGGGAAAGATTGTAAGAGCCAAAGGAAGGGGAGGACTGCTTCCAATGCAATCTTCTAGACACAAAATGGCCTTGATATTCATGACTGCGAAGTACCTGAGAACACACATAATGGGAGAAAAAAATGATGACACAAAAATGAATCAGAGAGACTAATTGAGAGAGGGACGAAATAGGGGAGGGTGGGGAGGAAATCATAATGGCTTATGATCTATGATTATGGAAACTATCAATAAAAAGTTGTTTAAAATTCCAAAAATAATCCCAGGAAAAAAAAGACATCCTCTTTAACAAATGTTTCTGGGAAAACTGAATATATGTCAAAGAAATAAGCTAGATAATTATTTCTCTCCATGCAAAAGAATTTATTCCAAAAGGATTAAATACTTTAACATCAGACAAGAAACTGTCAAATTACTTGAGGAAAAAGTACATAAGCATAGGCAAGGACTTTCTGAATAGAAACCCAGTCAGTTAGGAAGACAACTAATCAATCATTGAGACTTCATGAGACTAAAAAGCTCATGTACAGCAAAGAGTACTGTGAATAGAACAAGAAGGAACCTACAGAGTGGGAGGACATCTTTGACAGCTATATATCTGACAAGGGATTAATATCTAGGACATATAAATAACTAAATAATAAGAAATCAAAGCCAGGCGTGGTGGCGCACGCCTTTAATCCCAGCACTCGGGAGGCAGAGGTAGGAGGATCGCCGTGAGTTCAAGGCCACCCTGAGACTACAGAGTGAATTCCAGGTCAGCCTGGGCTAGAGCGAGACCCTACCTTGAAAACAAAACAAACAAACAAACAACAACAACAAAAAGAAATCAAACAACCCAATCAAAAATGTTGACAATAAAGTTGAATAGAGAGTTCTCAAGAAGTCTCAAGAATAAATACAAATGGACAATAAGCATCTAAAAATGTTCTGCATCTGGACAATTCACATCCAGACCATGCATCTTAAATTACTTTAGGTTCTATATCGTTCCTCTCAGACTAGCTGTTGTAACAGCCAGCATTCTAGTTGCTGAGTGGAAAGAACCCAAGCAGAAGCAGCTTGTGGAGGAAAGGGTTTATTAGGCTTATGGACTCGAGGGGGGGACTCCATCCTGGCAGGGAAAACGATGGCATGAGCAGAGGGCTGGACATCACCTCCGCCACACACGGAATGGAGGAATGGGTTTATTTGGCTTACGGACTCAAGGGGAGACTCCATCCTGGCAGGGAAAACGATGGCATGAGCA